>LPNX010683619.1:0-40404 GCA_001517045.1 Pseudotsuga menziesii | reverse complement strand
CATCCAACACGAGGTACTCAGCAAAGCTGTATAATGTGGAAGGACTCGATCATAAGGTGCACGAACCAGTAACTGTACCGGGAATGGCCGACATGCAAAGACAAGATAACTGAGGAATGGCCGACTCAAGTTTCAACTTCCTTCGAACAAGAGCATAACGGTGTATGGTGACTGAATGAAGGAAGCATAGACTCGATATACAAACTGGGACATCTCTATGACGCAGGAGGCATCAATAGAGGCTCCATAGGGACTGGAAGCTTAACCAGTCGGTGGAGATAAAACTCAGATAACGAGTACAGCTCCTAAGTCAAACTATAACCCAACCAGTGGATGTGATATACAGTGCTCTGTTCGAAGGAAACACGACTCGACAGCTGCCAAAGATAATAACTTTTCTTGTCCTGCTTTTTGGTTTTTTGATTTTTTTTGTCTTTTTCAGTTATTTGAAAAGATTGAAAAAATAATAAACTAGCTTTATAGTTACAAACTAGGAGGAGACGAGTGTCATTTAGGGAAAACAAACTAGTTCCAAGCAGTGGAACATACCTATGCTCAATGCAAGGATACATGTGTAGGATATCGACACTCGGGGGAAAATCCCCTCCCGGTAAAAGGGAATCAAGCTGCGAAAGATATAAATAAAGGCTCTGCATGGCTAGACATGAGACAAGCGCAGGCTATATGGCTGAAACGCAATGTCAGGGGAGCCGGCATAAAGCTCAATAAGACAGGAAAAGCTCATGATAATGCATCCACAACTTGACATAAGGGGAGTCCGGAGGAAAACATGCCAGCATAAGATCAAGAGGAGTATGAGGCTCTTGCGAAATGTCATGGCAATACTATACAACGGACTCCCACACCCTAAAGGGAGAAACATCGACATGGGCACCAAATGCAAATAAGGCACTAACTAGGGTACCCATGTAAGGTGAGGCTCTACCACTCATATCATGCCACTTCTATAGCAGCAAGAAGGTTGCGTGACATAATAGAGTGGGTTCGTACCTAAGGATATAGTGACATGGTCATAAGGTCATGCAAAAGTGCAAGCGGATGTGAAATCCTAACCTATATGCCAGTTCATACATTATACCTGAGATAAGCACGAACGGTCTCTGGTCACAAAAGACGCATCCAATAGACAACTTCAGACCCAAGGAAGACCCAACCACACTCACAACCCACCCAGCAACTTCCCACAACATCAGACTCACCAAAAGGGAGGATGTACGCGACTGTATAAAGAACAGCTGCGTATGTACGCGACTTTTGACCAAAAACCCGCGTATACACGCGACTGTTGTCCAAAAACCCATGTATATCATAGTTTATATAGTTTTGGGGATGATCAATGATACATCAAAGGATAAAATGTGGTCCATTGGGTCTAATGAGTCTGCAGCGGGACAGGGAAGGCCATACAATGTGTGATTCACCTAGTGGGGTGAAATCCGCTATAACAAGCAGCAGAAAAGATCAGACGCAACACCCTCTTTGGATATGCCAATGTACCGCTGATGGCTAGCTTTGGGGGTACAAAGGAAGTTGCTGTGAAATTTATTATCAGTAGATACCACAATGGTCAGTTCTACTTTGATGAACCGATCGACATTTCTGGGGACGTCATCTCTAAACTCATTGGCCTGTCTAACAAAGGAGACCCTGTACCAGTCGGAATCAAAGAAGGACTAGTCGAAGAGCTTACGGGATCACCCACAAGGAAAAACTCAAAAGGGTTGATGATCGACCAAATTACAACTAGAACGCCACAGATTGTGGCCAAAATAATCGCAATCACACTCAGATTGGCAGGTCGAGGCAGCGACCTCAAACTAGAAATGATGGAAGCCGTCGACACAATTGCCACCGACGGGCGACTCTACAGATGGGGAGATTATGTTGCCGACATGATAAAAACCATCTGCGAGCGATGCCAAGAGACAAGAGGAATCATCAAGTTCCCCTCCCTCATCCTATGGATCGTTATGTACCACATCTGTCCAGAATAGAGCCCAGTCTTTCGTGAGCCATCAAGGTTCGACATGTATAGTTTTAAACCATTTTCCCAGAAAGGAACCCTACATGAACTAGAGAAAGGGAAAGTATTCCTAGAAAACTGGTTCCAGCAACTAAAGGTTCGCACGACTAGATGGAGGGTGCCTTAGAACATCTGACGAAATCTACCCACGAACTCCCACATCCAGCTGGAGCTTGACCATACCTCGGTGTGGTACATGCAGGGTGAGGCTTCCAATGCCAAATCCCTTAACTACTATCCATCTGTCGACCAAATCTTCCAGGAATTGTCTCGACATACTAAGACAAAGATTCCAGTTCCCGAAGCAGTGAAACAAGTTGACTTCTCAATCGAGGTGCCACTCACCGAATAAGAGAAAGAGGAATACTACGAGCTCAACCTCTACATCAGCACATTTCTGTTGGAGGACCTACTGGTCGAACCTACTGGTCGGGTACAAGTAACCATCAAACCTTCGACCACAAAGCAAGCAGTACCACAGCCTGCAAAACCAACACCACAACAACAGCAGCAAACAACTCCTTCGGCTCCAGCAAGTGCCGTTTCGAATCAGGAACCGATACCCAAAGTCGAACCAGACAACCCTGAATATGTTGTGTCAAGGGGAATAATTAAGAAACTTGCCAGTGAGATAGCAGCAGCCCAAAAGAAAATAAAAGGGCAAGAACAACAACAGGGCAAAGGTAAGTGCAAACTTATCATTGCTAAATCATCAGATGATGATGACAAACTGGCAGCTGCGGCCCTTGACATTATAGAGGATTCCGCCACAAATAAAGTACCGGTTGAAACTAAGTTCAAGCGGTTTGTAGAAGCAGAAGCCCCCGAAGGTCGACCAAAGAAGGAAAAAACAACGACGACGCTTGAAAACGTCGTCGATCTTATGTCGACACCTCCACCTCCATCACCGAAAAAAATAGTCGAGGAGCAAGCACCGGCACAATAGTTGGTCAGCCCCCTCGACTTATACAAAAGTGCAATGTCGGAGATAGTAAAAGAAAAAGTTGATAAAGATACCGAGCTAAAATCTTTCTTCGAGACATTTCCTGCGCTGTTTTACTCGGCCCAGAAAATTACCACCCAGGCTCCCATGTACACAGCTAGCAGAACACAGCCCATAGTATTTGCACACATCCCAACCAACTACATCCACATAGCCGGAGGTGGTCATACCACCTCTCCAGCCAGAAAAACCATCAACTTCTATCCTGCAAACCAAAGCCCCCCTCCCCCCCCCTCAACCGTTGCAGGCACACAGGAGACAGAGGTAGAAAATCACAAGAAGAAGAAGGAGCATCATGGAAAGACTCCCAGACTTCGGATTAGCTTAAGAGATGCAAGCTCCTTGACCGACATAGAGGTGGGCCAACTCCTCAAAACTATAGCCAAAGAAGCCAAGACACGGACTGAGCGAAAAACTAAAGAGCTCATAGACAAAAATACAGAACAAGTCAAGTTTCTCGACAAATGCAGGACTTTAGCTCAGTCCGTCATACCAGGCCCCATAGAAGTCGACACCGATAGACCACTTGAAAGAGCATACCTATTTGAGAGCATGGTGTCGACCATCCAAGCACGCCTCCAGGAAACCAAGGAGGAACAAAAAGAGGAAACTGCCAGACTACTACTGCCACAGCACACTGCATTCTCTGAAGCATATAAAGTACTACAGGATCATATGGAGGAGTCTGTCATCACCGAAGAAGTCTTAAGAGACTGGCCTACTCACTATGGGCAAGTTTATCAATAGACACAACAGACTCGGCAAGGGATTCAAGCTTTGCAGAGTAGGAAGACCACGGAGGCAGCACTTAGGCTAACAAGAGAAGAACAGATAGTGCTAGAAACCAACAAATTGTAGAAACTGGAACGGGAAGCACATCAGTGGGTGCAACAAGCTCTTCCCAACTTAGAGAAAGTCGACATCATCTATCCACATATGAAATGACTCATCGACACTGCAGAAGAGCAAAACCAGTTCATGGGCCCCAACATGGAAAAGATAGCAGAAGTCCCCATCTCGGAGAAGATGTCGGTCCTATCCAGTTTAACCACATTAACTATCGATATCTAAAAAGATCTGCAGAGTTGGACAGATTTCCAACATCACCTCGCCATCACATCTCCAGCTATTGTTGAGGTCTGTGTACAGAAAAGACCAACCATCCATCTCCACAGTCCGCCACAATAAAATTTTCGAAGACCAAACAAACCAATTTTGTGTACCTCCCTGTTTCTTCGGGACGAAGAAACGTTTTGTTTGTGGGGGAGATGTAGAAGGAGCAAGTCGATAAGTCGACTTGAATGAGGACCAACTTCGTCGATCAGTCGACTAAGTCAATGGGCCGACTTAGTCGATCAGCCGACTAAGTCAGTCGGCTGACTAAACTAAAGAGATTAATTCGACCATCTAAAGTCGTGTCGGTTCACCGAACCGACAGGCAGTTATTTTGTAACCATCTGTAAATTGTATACATTAGGTTGTTGAGCCAAACGAGAACTCAGTTCAGTTCTCTGCTTTGTATGAACTCATTGTATTAATATAATCTATTTAATCCTATCTGTTCTTGTCTCTTGTCTTTGTTCTATATTTATGTATGTTTTAGTATGTATTATTGGTAACCTTATGTGATCTATGAGATTACAACATTCAACACATCATCTATCTGCTCATTTGTTGCAACATATTGGAGCTTCATTTCTCCTCTTTGTACCATATCCCTGATATAGTGATATTTGATCTCAATATGCTTCAACTTGTCATGGAACACTAGGTTCTCTGACAACTTCACACAACTCCGGTTGTCACAATATATACAAGTAGCATCCAGCTAAAGATCAAATAAGTCAGACAGTAGCTTTCTCAGCCACACTACCTCACAACTAGCCAAACAAGCTGCAACATACTCTTCTCCGGATGTACTCAGTGCCACACATGATTTCTTCCTGCTAAACCAAGAGATTACACCTGATCCCATACTGAAGAAACACCCTGAAGTGATCTTCCTATCAATGGCACTGCCTTCCCAATCTGAATCCACATAACCCTCTAGGTTAATCTTTTGATTCACTTCATACTTGAGCCCATAATCAATTGTACCCTTCGGGTACCTCAGAATATGCTTTGCAAAAATTAGGTGAACATGTCTCAGATCTGTCAGGAACTGGCTCAATGTGTTCACAACAAAGCAAATATCTGGTCTCATATTCATCATGTACATCAATGACCCAACCATTTGATGATACAGCATGGCATCAACCGACTCTGATGAAGCATCACTCAATAGCTTCAGGTTTGATTCCATAGGTGTGGTCACGGCCTTGCTGCACGTCGTCCTGAACCTCTTCAGGATATCTACTGCATACTTCCCTTGTCCTAGGGAGATTCCATCTGCATTCTGCTACACCTCCATGCCTAGAAAGTAGTGCATCATCCCCAAGTCCTTCATCTCGAACTGGGTATAAATTATCCTTCTTGCAAATTTAGTGATTTCCTCTTTTCTGTTAGGAACAAGTCATCGACATATAACAAGAGCATCACTGGTCTTCCACCTTCAACCTTGAAGCAAAGGTTGGAATATGTTTTACTTTCACTAAATTCTAGAGCCATTAGTAAGCTGTCCACCCTATCGTACCATGTCGAACCTCAGGGTCTTTTATAGTCACTCCCTCTAAAGCGAAGCATCATTCTCCCTCTACCTTTCATACTCTATGCATTGAAACATTCTGTACCGGAGTGACAAGTAGCTTCCTCTGCTACTAATATTCTATGTATCCATCTAGGGTCACTGGATACCAAGATCATCTATCTTGAACCTTTTCAAAAGTTCTTCTCACACCCATCTGTGAGCTTGTCATCCTCTATAGGATTTCATCTTCAACCTTGTATTAAAGGTTAATATCTTCATCATTCTCGGTGATCTCCAAGCTACTCATGTATGTGTTATCCCATGGATGTCTTCTAAGCTCATAGATGGCCTTCTTTAATTTGTACACATGAGTCTTCCTATCATGTGTCTCAACTCCCATTGGCTACAAATGTCTCTTCGTAGTCTATACCCTTGTGCTACAAATATTTCCTTGTATCCCAAGATTTTTCCATCTACTGCATGCTGGATCTTGCAAATCCACTACGGAATTCCCTTCAGGTCTCGATACCGCATCCTAGACATCATTCTTCTTGAACTGGTACTCTCCTTCTCTTTCTTCTTGGATACTTCTTCATAGCTGGAAGGATCTGCATCAATGATGTCGATCAATAGTGTCACATAACTAGAGTGTCTCTGAGGCCTCTTTCTTTCTTTGAAAGTATCGTTATATTATTCTTCATCTTGGATTCTTTCTTGAACTATCGTCACTTGTTCTTCGGAACAAGTCTCATCCTTCTTTTCTTGTAGACAATTGTACGCGATCTTTCCTACAAGTAAATTGCACCAATTGTCTGGTTAGAAACATTTCATAAGGTATATTAATAATGAAAAATTCTTTTGCATCAAGATATAATTATGCAACTATTTTAGCCAATACAATATTCATCCATATCTTACAGAAACTTTCTAGATGCCTTCCATCTCTACCAGGACAACATTGAGATTGTGCACTAATCCAATATGTCAACAAAGAGGTTTCATTCTAGATAAGTAGCAATGGATAGTTGTATAGCACCATGGGCTACTTACCCATCACATGCATATTAGTAGTATACCGTCAATTCTATCATGCATAACACATCAATTGAATATAAACAAATGCATAACAAAATAATATCATGAAATGACAATTGAATGCTTATCTTTATTTTTTTCATGGGTAGACTCCTTCTTTCAGCTTCATCATCTTCTTCGTTCATAACATCATCATTTCTTATCCAAATGCTTAGATGTATAAGACTTGCTTCAAGAATTTAGTTCTTCATATTCCTCGTCGCTTGAGGGATCTTCTTTGAATCATGAGGGCTTGATATTCAGTTGCTCCCATCTTCTTTTCTCTTATTATGAGTCGAGCTTCTTCTTGTGTGCACTCGTTTTAGAGTCTGCTAAAATTAATCACTTCCTTCTAGCACACATAACTCGAATGAATGAATCCCATGATCCTGGGAGACCATTCAAGGTGGTTATAATAGTATATTATTCTTCTTCAACTGCTTCGTCATAGCATCGAACACTTCCTTTTGGTGTCTTTAGGGATGACACATGAGGGATGAGATGATATTTAATAGAATCTACAATGATTCTCTTGGCTCTAGCCTTAGCCTCATCTCCCTCTGTCTCCTAGACCTTTCTTACTAAAATACTGATCCAAGTCAATTTCTTGAAGGATCATGGAGTTCCCACACTTCATCTGATTTATATTCTTTTCTTCAAATAGCTTGGAAAAGGAATCAAACATATCCTTAGGTTTCTTAAGGGAAGACACTTGTGGTATAATTGAATCAGCAATGATCTTCTTGGCCTTGACCAAGTTCTTCTTGTGTAAGGATTTTAGCCTCATCTCCCTCTGGAACTGGAACCTCTCTACTTATGTAGGTGTCCTATTCATTTTCTTCAAGAACCAGTGAAATCATATACTTCCATGCTTGGAATTTATCCTTTACCAATATTTTCATCAAGGTGGTGTGATTAATCATCTTGAATTGAGAACCTCAAATGTAAATAGCAAAAGATTAGATCTTACCGTTTTGAGGTGTCTGTCCTGGTTTTGGATCTAGTTGATCTAGGGTTTGTCAGAGAAACCCTAATTTTAAAAATTTGGAATCTATCAGATCTGATTGGATAGAAATATATGCCTCTTCAAGGTGAGTTTTCCAATGTACTCCTTTACTAAAAACAGTGGAGGGAAGCTCCTGGAACAGGAAGCCCTAGTTTTCCAATTTCTTCTGCAAAAATTATTGATACTGTTTCTGCTGTATCTCCAAAATTACTACTCCTCTATGTTTGAAATTTTGTACTGCGGTAGCCTCATCTATTATCTTTCCAACACCATAGGTTTGAGTAGAATTCGTTTCACCATTTGGGACTTATGACAGTTTTCCCAAGGTGACTTCTTTAAGGACTGTTCAATATAGCAAACTTGTACAGAATTCCACGTGTCACTATTTTACCTTCGTGGTCTGAAACTTTTACCACAGAAGGTACAGTCCGTGCGCTATCTGGGACATATTTCAAAATTGTATTTGGACCTTCCTAGCCCAAGATATAGCAATTCTCCCTAGGTGTCCTGTTTAGGGAGGAATCTTGGAAGAGGCTAGAACCCTGATTTTCAGGAATCATATCTCCCAGAATATAGAAAGTACGAGCCTAAAATTTTTAGACAGGGTACATCAGGATTTTGTCTTTGACCTGTGAAAATTTTGGCCCCTGAGACTTCTTCAATCTCAATATATAAAGAATGTACCAAAACTACCAGTTTTAGTATTTTAGGGTTTTTTAGGCCTAGGGTCAAATTAGGGTTTGCTTTCCTGAAGTTTTACCCAACCAAAAATCTCAACCTTGGTCTCTAAACTTCGATTTTATGAGGAGAGAAATCCTATGTTGGGCTCACTCAAAAATTCCTCTTTTGTAAAAAGCCCTAATTTCGTGCAACAAAAACTGAAAATGCTTGGAATCAAATTTTGCTTCGACAGAAAGATGGGCCCTTCAATGGAGAGTCAACCTAGAATCCTTTTGCTGATGGATTGTGGAGAGAGACCCAAAAATTAAGAAGCCATAGCTTTTGTATCTGCACAGTGTCTTCTTCTCAGGTTATCTCTGATACCATGTTATATTTTTATCATTTAAGCAATATGATCTAGGATCTTATCTAAGAGAATAACATGCACAGCAATAATCACAAGAGACAAGAGACACAAATATTTTCCTCAGGGAAACCATAAAGGAGAAAACCCCCCAACTTCCTCAGAGATAGAATGAGCACCGATGGTAGTAGTAAAAGCCAAAGACAGAAAAGTTGATCTCCAACAATTGTTCTCTCTCTCACTTGTGTGAGCACTTCCTCTCTCACTCATGCGCCCCAGTTGAGTGAGTGTATGTGACAAATAGAGAGTATCACTCTCTATCTATACTAGTTTCTGACTTGACAACTACTTACTAGGGCCAACATCTCTAGGAGAGTCTAATAACCCTAGTGACTTTGCCCCTTCGATCAACAAACCTCAACTCAATTGTGGGGACTATTGCCCTGACTTACAACAGAGGTTTAACCTCAATGACTTTACATGACTTTATTATATTAATGACTCTCTCGATAGGAACATCAGGGTATAATGAAATACAAATAGTTCTCCCGATAGGAACATTGGGGTACAAATAAGTGAATACATTCCGAATTTACAAATACATCAACAAATGGGTTTCATAAAAAGAAAGATCCAACCAATATAATTTCAAGAAAAAAATCAACCATGATGGTTGACTTTGCATATTTTTCATAACAAAAACTACTTTTTCCCTTGTATTTTGAACATCTCTACTTGTGATTTTACTCAAATTTCAATTGGGATCACTTAATGGATGCATAATTCAATTCCGCATCCAATGAGTACCCACACTGCATACTTTTGATAGATCCCATCCCACGAAAACAAGAAATAACTGCAAAAATGTGTTAGCACTCCCGCTTGAAATTTGCGTAAAACCACACGGAGATATATTGAAAATATGAAGATAAAAAGTACTATTTTACTCTATTCTTCCAAAATTCATATATATTATTTTATTTTTTTATTAATTTCCTTAGGAAGCCCATTTTAGACCTCAAATTTTCTCTAATGCTTGTGCATATGACGAATAAACTTGCTCAGGAATATATTGCTTGTGCTAGGATTGTAATGAATATATAAGATTATGTATGGAATTATGTTTGTAATTCAATTGCACTCTTGGTTGTGTATGTTTAATGACCCTTGCAGAAATACTAGAAGCTGTGTGAAGGTGTAATAGGGGAAAATAAGGCATGAATTATTTGTCGTTATGAACAAGCTTTTGTATGTATGAATTTCCTTGTAGCTTCTTTATGCATACTATGGTATATGTTTCGTGGTACTTGTATAAGTATTAGAGACATGAAGGGTTTGAGTATGTGTGGTTGGGATTGAGTGTCCCTGTGCAGTGAATTGAAATATATTGAATGGATGTTTGTACTTGAATATGCGTGTAATTGCATAAGTGGAATGGTTATATTCTTGTTGTGCATAGTTGAGGGCATCTGTAATTGTCTTTCTGTTTTATGAATTTATAGAATAAATATCAAAAGCTTATAATCGTACCTCAATCATGTTTGATAGGGATCAATGATAAATGTTTGAAAAAAAAAGATAATGTTTGAATATTCATGGTCACACGTTCAAATATATTAAGAAATTAGCTTCTAAATCGTAACAATTCCGCAGGGTATCCATGGTAGAATTTGTAGTGCATAAGGAATGGGAAGAGATGAAAAAATTGGCTAAGTATTGGACATATGGTCACCCATGGAAATATCAAGTTTTGACATTCCGATATTGGACAATCTGACATCAAGATTGATTCGTAGGTTGGAAAAGTGGTCGTCATGTTGGCCCCGATGTCGACTTGATGACATCGGGTCGGTGGGTTGATGATGAAAGGGGTTCATTTGTTGGATCCAAACACGAACGTGTCGACTTCAAAATCAACATGAAATTGGTGGAGAGGTAGCTATGTCGGTATTGATGTTGAAGTGTCGAAACCAGGGTGTCAATGACGAAAGTCAAGAATCGGGAATGCGTAACACCATTGTGGTCATGTTCCGACTTTTGACTCCTGACTAAGTAGTAAGAGGCGGAATCAACATTGGAAGTGTGATGAAGGGAGAAATTTGGTGGTCCCAAATTTTGATTCCCGACGTGGAAGCATCATATTAGGGAAGTTGGGGTGTTTTGGTGGAAGCAACCTTACCGCACCGACTTCCAACTCTCGACTGTGTAAGCATCGGAGTTCGGAAGTCAGGATGGTGAGTTCGAAGAAGTTAGTGGTTCCAACTTTTGATCCTCGATCAGAGTCAGAATGTCAGCAAGGTTTTACGAATGAGCAGTGTTAATCTCCTGATTTTTTATCTCTGACTCTCGACATACGAAAAGTCGGAAAGGTAAAAAACAAAAATAACAAAAAAATTGGCAAATGATCATTTAGCCATCGGAAGTAGAATTGGACTGTCGGGACTGAATAAGGGGTTAATTAAGGAACCGTTTAACCAATATTAAGGGATTAATATATCTTGTGCATGTTTTTAAGGATTATGGAATTAGATTTGGATTGATTGGGAGAAATTTGGAAGCTCGATCTTGTGCAACATTCTTCCAATGTCCATTTTGATGAATGAAGGAATAATAAAATGGTATCAGGGGAAGGACACATTAAGTTGGTCCATTTGGATGAGTCTCCCATTAACTCAAAAGGCCACCAAGGTGACCTACTATGATACATTTGGCGAAGCTACTTTCACTTCCCCAAATTTCTTGACAATGTGTAACTTTCAATGTTTTTCATGAAACTAAAAAGGGAATCTTTATGACCCAACTATTAGACTTTTATCATTTAATCAATATGATCTAGGATCTTATTTGAGAGAATAGCATGCACAACAATAATCACAAGAGACAAGAGACACAAATATTTTTCCTTGGGGAAACCATAAAAGGAGAAAACCCTGCAACTTCCTCAGAGATAGAATGAGCACCAATAGCAAAAGTAAAACCCAAAAACACAGATGATCTCCGACAGCTGTTATCTCTCTCACTTGTGTGAGCTCCTCTTCTCTCACTCGTGCGCTACAGTTGAGTGAGTGTGTGTGTTCCAAATAGAGAGTCTCACTCTCTATTTATACTAGTTTTCCACTTGACAATTACTTACCAGGGACGACCTCACTAAAAGAGTCTAATAACCCTAGTACCCCTCAACTGTGGGAAGTATTTCCCCGACTTACAAAGGAGGGTTAAACTCTATGAATTTACATGAATTTATTATATTAATGATTCTCCCGATAAGAACATCGGGGTACAATGAAATACAATATAAGATATAGAAAAGAATATATTCTGAAGCTACAAATACATCAACACTCCCTCTTAACTAGGAAGATATTCTCTTGACATAATTCATCAGCACAATTCTTCATCACAAGATCATCATCAAAGTTGTATCATCATCAAAGATGGATCATCATCGAACTGAATCATCATCATCATCATCATTGCTCTCGCTATCTCGAGCAAATGGTGATATATCTCAATTCTACTCGTCATATGAAGTTCTACAGAGCCAGCGCTTTTTCATGTTGGCTATAGGCCTAGCCTCCATGTAGGTATTCATCGACAGAGCCAACCCCTTTTTCATGATGGATGTAAATCTACAGAGTCAACCATTTTTCATGCTAGTTGTATTTCTCCATCTACCGTTAGGGAAATTTTGAGGTCTAAAATGGGCCTCTAAACAAAAAATGTACTATCAAAATCAACTTTACAAGAACCAATCACATTCTAGAGGATGACATTATCTATAATAGTTGAGGTGGCACTGATTGAGTTAAAGATGCATATTTGTCAATATCTAAATGGTGAATAAAAACTCATAGTTAACCATAACAATATTGTAAGTAAAGTACTCATAATGAAAAGAGTACTCATAGATTACTTTTGAATATAATATAAATGTACTAAACTACTCTTAAAGTACTTTGAAAAAAAGTTATATTTACGTTTCTAACATAAAATCAATTATACTAAATATAAAAAAAATAATAATAACTTATTTAAAACCAAAAATATTTAATTAATTTTCAATATATAATAAATAATCAAATACAAAAATTTAATTTAATTTTTTTACTCAAAATCATATAAATACGTTAATATATATTTTTAAATTATAAATATATAGCATATATTTGATTAAATACTTAACTTTTAAATCTTTATAATATATATTTTATTAAATACTTAACAACAGTACATGTACTATTAATATACAGTAAACAAATAAAAGTCAAATCATATAAATTAAAGTGAAATCAACACGCCTATCATATACGCGCTATGATATATAACCTATGATAAAATAGTTTCATAACAATAATATGGTTTTAAAACATTAAATTTTATAATAATGGATATCGTAATAATCTTAAATTTGAATATAGAAGAATATTTTGAATAGAGAAGAATAGTTATATTAATTTGAATAGATTTTTAATAAATTTATATTTTAAATTTGAATAGTTTATATATTTCTTAAAAAAATTAAATTATATATATATGGTTTATTAAAATGTAAAAATATATCGAATAATATAGATATTTGTATAAAAGTATATTTAATTAATATTAATATTTATATAAATAGATGATTGAATTTTAATTTTAATTAAAATAAATTAAATTTGTATATAACAAAAATATAATTTAAAAGAAATGAGAATTTATTCATGCTAGTTGTAGGCCTTGCCCTCTGCAAGGTATTATTCTACAGATCCAACCCTTTTTCATGTTGGTTGTAGTTCTAAAGAGCCATCCATTTTTCATGCTAGTTGTAGGTCTCATCACTTATATCTGACCATCGGAGGAACCAATCCTTCCACCATGTCAAAAGGGCACAACACTTATATATGACCATGGGAGGAACCAATCCTACCACCATGTCAGAAGGGAGCAACACTTATATCTGACCATGGGAAGAACCAATCCTACCACCATGTCAGAAGGGCACAACACTTACATCTGACCATGGGAGGAGCCAATCCTACCACCATGTCAGAAGGGCACAACACTTACATCTGACCATGGGAGGAACCAATCCTACCACCATGTCAGAAGGGCACAACACTTAGATCTAAACATGGGAGGAAACAATCCTCTCGCCATGTCAGAAAGGAACATAACTTACATCTAACCATGGGAGGAACCAATCCTCTCGCCATGTCAGAAAGGTACAACACTTACATCTGATCATGGGAGGAACCAATCCTCTCGCCATGTCAGAAAGGCACAGCACTTACATCTGACCATGGGAGGAACCAATCCTCTCGCCATGTCAGAAAGGCTTAGCACATACATCTTCTCCTTGGAAGGAACCTTGATATGGAGAACACCAAGCTTCTCCCTGAAGTAATCAAACTTCAATATGGCCATTTCTAGCATAGAATCACATCAGGGCTGATTATGTCGAAGGATAACCTGTGAACTTCGCCAAGACTGATTGCATCTGAGGACAACCTACATGACCATTTACGTCTGAGCAACCTACGAGCTTCGCCAAGATTTTATGCTTAGACAACCTGTCTTACCAGCTATGTTAGAAATCCCTCCTTTGAGAGATCTCAATCTGGATAAAAAACTGGAGCTTCACTGCTCCTCTCTCCCAAGTAGCCGAGTAAGTGGAAAAATATTTTTCCTCGGTTGTACTTAGCGCCATGCAAGACTCCTTCTTGCTAAACCAAGAGATCACACCAGATCGCATACTAAAGCAACACCCCAAAGTGTTCTTCCTATCAATGGCACTTCCTGCCTAATCCGAATCCACATAACTCTCCAAGTTAATCTTTCGATTCACTTCATACTTGATCCCATAGTCAACTGTACCCTTCAGGTACCTCAAAATATGCTTTGCAGCAATCAAGTGAACATGTCTCGGATCTGTCACAAACTCGCTCAATGTGTTCCCAGCAAAGCTAATATCTAGTCTCGTGTTCGTCAGGTACATCAATTACCCAATCATCTGATGATACATCGTAGCATCAACTGACTCTGATGAAGAATTACTCAATAGCTTTAGGTCGATGTGGTCATGCCCTTACCATCCATCATCCCGAACCTCTTCAAAATATCTACTGCATACTTCCATTTTCCAAGGGAGATTCCATCCGCATTCTGCCACACATCCATGGCTAGAAAGTAGTGCACCATACCCAAGTCTTTCATCTCAAACTTGGCAGCAAGTCTCCTTCTTGCAATTTTAATGAGTTCCTCTTTTCCTGTCAGGAACAAGTCAACGACATATAACAGGAGCATCACTCGTCTTCTGCCTTCAACCTTGGAGAAAAGGTTGGAGTCTGCTTACTCTTAGTAAATCCTAGATCCATCAGTAATATGTCCATCCTATCATACCATGTCAAACCTCAGGATCTTCTGCAGTCACTCCCTCTGAAGTGGAGCATCATACTCCCTCTGTCTTTCGTACTCTATGTATTGAAACATTATGTAATGGAGTGATAATTAGCTTCCTCGGCTACTAATATTCTATGTATCCATCTATGGTCACTGGATACCAAGATTCTCTATCTTGAACCATTTCAAAAGTTATTCTCACACCTATCTATGAGCTTGTAATCCTCTATAGGATTTCATCTTCAACCTGGTAGAAAAGGTTAATATATTCATCACTCTAGGTGATCTTCAAGCTCCTCATTTATGTGTTATCCTATGGGAGCCTTCTGAGCTTGTAAAAGTCCTTCTTTAATTTGCACACATGAGTCTGACTGTCATGTGTCTCGACTTCCAGTGGTTGCAAATGTCTCTTCATAGTCTATGCCTTCTTTCTGTGAGAATCCTCGTATTACGAATGTTGCCTTGTATCCAACAATGTTTCCATCTACTGCATGTTGGATCTTGTAGATCCATATGGAAGACACTACGGAATTCTCTTCAGGTCTCGATATCGCATCCTATACATCATTCTTCTTGAGCTAGTACTCTCCTTCCCTTTCTTCTTGGCTACTTTTTCATAGCTGGAAGGCTCTGAATCAATGATGTCGCTCAACAGTGTCACATAAATAGAGCGTGTCTGAGGCCTCTTGAAGTCTAGTCATACTATTCTTTATTTTGGATTATTTCTTGAACTGTCGTCACTTTTTCTTCGGAACAAGTCTCATCCTTCTTTTCTTGTAGGAGATTGTACGCGATATTTCCTACAAGTCAAATACATTAGTTGTATGGTTAGAAACATTTCATAGAGAATATTCATAATGGCAAATTCTTATGCACAAAGATATAATCATGCAACTATTTTAGCCAATACAACATTCATCCATATATCATGGAAACTTTCTAGATTCCTTCCATCTCTACCATGACATCATTGAGATTGTGCACTGCTCCAATATGTCAACAAAGAGGTTTCATTCTATATAAATAGCAATGGAGAGTTGTATATCACCATGGGCTACTTACCCATCACATGCATATTAGTAGTATACTGTCATTAATGCAAACATTCTATCATGCATAACACATCAACTAAATTTAAACAAATGCATAACCAAATAATATCATGAGATGACAATTGAATACTTATCTTTATTCGTTTCGTGGGTAGACTTTTCCTTGAGCCTTCAGCTTCATCATCTTCTTCGTTCATAACAACATCATTTCTTCTCCAAATGCTAAGATGGATAAGAGGTTCTTCAAGATTGATTCCTTCATATTCCTCATCACTTGAGGGATATTCTTTGAATCGTGAGATCTTGATCTTCAGTTGCTACCATATTCTCTTCTCTTATTATGAGTCAAGCTTCTTCTTGTGTGCACTCTTCCTAGAGTCTGCTGAAGGTAATCACTTCCTTGTAGCACACATTCCTTGAATGAATGAATCCCATGATCATGGGAGCCATTCAAGGTGGTTATAAAAATATCTTATTATTCTTCAATTGCTACGTCATCGCATCGAACACTTCATTTTTCTGTCTTCAAGGATGACACATGAGGAATGAGATGATCTTTAATAGAATCTGCAATGATTCTCTTGGTTCTAGCCTTAGCCTCATCTCCCTTTGGCCCTTAGAACTTCCTTACTGAAATAATATTCTAAGTCAATTTATTCAAGGATCATGTAGGTCCTATACTTCCATACTCGGAAGTTGTCAGCTTCACCAAGCTTGTCATCAAGCTGATGTGATAGGTCAATTTGAAATGAGAACCTCAAATGTAAATAGAAAAATATTAGATTGTACAAATTTGAGGTATTTGTCCTTGTTCTGGATCTGGCTGATCTAGGGTTTGTCAGAGAAACCCTAAATTTCAAAACTTGGAATCTTTCATATCTGATTGAATAGAAATATGAACCTCCTCAAGGTGAGTTGAGCAGCATATTCATTTTCCCAAAACAGTGATCAAAACTGCAAAATATTTGAAGCCCTAGTTTTCTTCAATTTCTTCTACATAATTTCCTGGTATTGTTTCTGCAATATATACAAAAGTACTGCTCCTCTGTTTCTGAACCTTCTCAATGAGGTAGCCTCATATTTCCTCTTTCCAACATCGCAGTTTTGAGAAGAATTGGTTTCACCAATTGGGACTTATGAGATTTTTCCCAAGGTGACTTATTTCAAGACTTTTCAGCATAACGAACTTTTACAGACTACCACGTGTCACTGATTCACCTTCAAGGTATGGAAATTTTACCACATAAATTACAGTTTGTCATCTGGAACATCTTATGAAATTTCATTTGGACCTTCGTAGACTGAGATATAACAATTTTCCCTATGTGTCATGTTTAGGGATGAATCCAAGGAGAGGCTAGAACCCTGATTTGGAGGAATCATATCTCCCAGAATATAGAGAATCAGAGGCTAAAACATTTATAAAGGCTACATCAGGAATTTATCTTTGGCCTATAAAAGTTTCGAATCTTGAGCCTTCTCCAATACTGAGATATAGCGAATGCACCAAAATGACTAGTTTTAGTTTTTTAGGGTTTTTTGGTCCGGGTCAAATTAGGGTTTCACTTTCTCGGAGTTTTACCCAACCAAAAATTTCAATCTTGGTCTCTAAATTTTGATTTTGAAGAGGAGAGCAATCCTATGCTGGGCTCACTAAAAAAATCCTCTCCTGTGAAAATCCCTAATTTCCCGCAGTAGTGATAGGTCAAAAACTGAAAATGCCCGGAATTAAATTTTGTTTTGATATAAAGGTGTGCCCTTAAATGGAGAGTTATCCTAGCCTCCTTTTTCTGATGATATATGGAGAGAGGCCCAAAAATTAACAATCCCTAGATTCTACAGCTGCACAGTGTCTTCTTCTCAGGTTAGCTCAGATACCAATGTCTATTTTGATGAATGAAGGCATAATAAAATGGTATCAAAGGAAGGACACATTAAGTTGGTCCATTTGGATGAGTCTCCAATTAACTCAAAAGGCCACCAAGGTGACCTATTATGATACATATAGCGAATCTACTTTCACTTCCCCAAATTTACTGACAATGTGGAACTTTCAATGTTTTTCATGAAACTAGAAAGGGAATCCCTATGACCCAATTGTTAGACTTTTTTCATTTAATCAATATGATCTAGGATCTTATCTGAGAGAATAACATGCACAACAATAATCATAAGAGACAAGAGACACAAAGAGTTTTCCTCAAGGAAACCATAGAGGAGAAAACCCCGCAACTTCCTCAAAGATAAAATGAGCACCAATAGCAAAAGTAAACCCCAAAAACACAAAGATGATCTTCGACAACTGTTCTCTCTCTCACTTGTGCAAGCTCCTCTTCTCTCACTCATGCACTACAATTGAGGGAGTGTGTGTGTTCCAAATAGAGAGTCTCACGCTCTATTTATACTAGTTTTCCACCTGACAATTACTTACCAGGGCCGACCTCACTAGGAGAGTCTAATAACCCTAATACCCCTCAATTTTGGGGACTATTTCCTCGACTTACAAAGGAGGGTTAACGTCTATAACTTTACATGACTTTATTATATTAATTATTCTCCAAATAGGAACATCAGGGTACAATGAAATACAATATAAGATATACAAGTGAATATATTCCGAAGTTACAAATACATCAACACCAACACCATAATATATGTTCTCATAATGAATAAAAACCATGAAACTAACTTGTAATAGATGGAAGGTACCTCAGTATGTTTATTGAAACCTTACACCTAATGTTCTTATAAAATTAGGCATTGATTGCATAAAAGCGTGGCATGTCAATAGAGTGAATGGAGAGCTAAAGGAACTCCACTACTAGCCAAGGGTTGAGCATATATTTGTAGGGATTGTTCGTTAGTAAAACACCATCTATTTAATACTTGAAGTATAGTAAGGGACCACTAAAGGAAATAATCATTCCCTTAATGAAATAATTATTAGAAGAGGAGAATTAAGTAGCATGTTTTACAATTTCATTTTTAGTATGATTCGTAGTCACAACAACTTCCTCCAAAAGGAAGACTAAGAATATAATCAAAGGAAATAATATCCAAGTGAATGTTAACTCTGATAGCCAGTTGATCAATGATGACTTTGAACTAATTGTTAGAGAGAGAAAAAAATTACTTTGAGGAATGAAGACTGAAGAAAAAATTGGAGTTTGGAAAGAAAGTATTGACCACTGCGGAGGAAGGAAAAGGAAAAATGACAAGGGAATAAGTAAGAAGAACGAAACAAGTATTAGATTCAATTGTAGGGAACTGGTATTCAAGGGATATTGAAATATCCAAAACTATTGTGATTGATACACTAAATACATCATCACTATTGAGAAATAATTTCATGAAGAAGTGATTCAAATAAGCCAACAAAAGTCACAAGTATCACAAGCAATAAAGAAGGACAAAACATAAGGCACTCAAATCGCAATCATATATCCTACTAATCCAACATATGAAGCAACACGAAATGTTCTATCCAAAGAATAGGAAAATACCATTGATCTCATGAAATATCCTACTTCGACTACACCAGTTCAAATAATATATGAAATAATTGGAGGTGGAATATAACAAAATGGTTCCATAGGAGGTGAGCAACAAATGGAGGAGTTCAACAACAAAATGAAGAGAAAATATTGATGAAATCACAACAAACAAAACAAAACAGTAAAGTGAAAAAAGAAACACAACAGACCCACCAATAGTCAAGACATCAATTAACAAAACCTTATTAGTACGATGTGCATATAAAATTATAATAGTTAGTAGAGGGACCAAAATAGTAAATTGAAGACAAAGAAAAATACGACAAGTTAAAGAGAATATTTACCATATTTAGACTAAAATGAGAATAAATAGGAAGGGTTGAGGTATCCTTGGAACTGAATGATACCTTAGATTCATAGATTCAAGAACTACATAAGGTTGTTAACAAATGAAGAAATAAAAGATTGAGCAGATCAACCATCAAAATAAAGTCTAGAATAGCCAAAGAAAATAATTATGGAAGAGATGTTGGGCCAAGATAGAAATTGTAGTCAAAGTGACCCTATTCGATCCCCCAAGGGATTCAAACCTCAACAAACTATTCTTCAACCTTGTTAATAGACAAGACAATTTGATGATAGAGAACCCACAATTAAAATCAAATTGGGAAGCAACAATTTTGGAAAAGAAAATGAAAAGTTCAAATGAATCGAGGAGAGACAATATGACATAGGATAAATCACTACAAATATTAACATTGTTTTATCTAATTGTCCCATGTACTACTCTAATGCTTATAGTTGAGTTAAAGTTACACAATCATTAAAACAAGAGTAGGATAGTAGGTGACATACTACAATGGAACTCAAAAACTTTGAGTCATTAACCAAACAATTGGAGCAAAAGAGGAAAACATAAGAAAAACTAATGACTTAGAGTAGTAGTGGTTTTAGGAGGGGAATAATGCATAGTTATAGGTTTCCAAAGGGGTTCATCATATATGGGATGTGAATAGACAAATTCATCAAGTATAAGAAAAATACAACCTCAACAATATGGAAATCCAGGTCCAAGCATCATTATAGCTAAAGATGGAGTACTTGGTCGAAATGAGAAACAAAAAGATGACCCTTTGAAGTAGCATTTTGGTTTTCTAGGGATCTGGAGACAAAAACAAATGCCATTGTTCTTATTAGAAAAGTAATATTCTTCTATTCAATTGGTGCTTTTAGCTTGTATTACAAGGAAACATGCACAAATGAGAAAATAATACATAGCAACAAAAATTATGAATACGTGTAAAAATGACATCCTTATTATCTAGTATAGAAATTAGTATTATCAACAATCAAATACTCTAAACAAAATTTCGAACTTCATACAAAAGTCTCCAAGTTGAATTTGAACTTTTTTCCTAGTCATGGGCGGTTTAAAATTTGTACTCTCACTTTTGTACTAGCCTTCAATGCACCAAACTTACTTAACCTACAACACAAAAGTTTTATAGTATTAAATGATTCTTGCAGCACTAGTTTGTCCTTTGATCTCACAAAGCCAATTTTCCTCTTACACCAAAAAGAGCACTATTGGTCTACATTACAAGGCATGCTTCAACACATCACGCATGAAAACCACAAGAGCACGCATCAAGAGAACCCATTAACCACTCCAAGAAAATTTCCCTGAGAGTTGAGGGACAATTATACCCTTTCTCACATAATATCCACAAAATAAACATACAAAATATGCATAACTAGACAAGCAATACTAGCTTCCTTCGCTTGAGAAACTAAGTCGAAATGAAGATATTTTGTGCATAGAATAACAAAAACAATAGTTCTTTCCAAACACTAAACAACAATTTTTCTAGGATACCCTATTCTAATAGTTTTAAAGCAAAGAAGATAATATTATTGGACATAGGATACATTGCATAGAGATAAAAAAAAATAGATGGTGAAGGAATTATTGGCAACAAAATACTGGAGATCTATAATTTTGAATTAAAATTGGAAATAGAAAATAAAATGTTGTCTTTTTCCTTTTCATATTTTGTAATGCACACTCCAAGCTATGTATTTCTTGCACAAGAAGAATGATTACCTCAAACACAATTATCTTTTTAAATAATAAGGAAAGAAGACTACAAAACACCTAGTTCTTCCACACACAAACCCTCGTCCACAAAATTATGCAAACCAAGCATATGATAATCTACATGAACTTAAGGAAAATAACCATATCACTTTCCAAAAACTAACTACTAATTAAGTATATGCAAAGCTACAATAAAAATATACAAATATCCACAGGAAACATAAAATGAACTATTGACCATGCTTTCCTTGAACATAATGACCATTTGCAACAATACGACAACAAGGCCATAAACCACCATGTTTTTTCCATAACTAAGTCCCCCTAATGTAATTGCTCTATAACAAACAAAATATGAAACCCAAGACACCCTAATTGAAGTGAGACCAGCTGTATAATAACCACCTACAAATTCAAATGCACCACATAACACTGTAGAGGAATGACTACATAACACCTTATCCAACCACCCCCTAAACCACAAGAAAAATAACCACTAGAAATGAAACAAACCACCATCAAACCACCATCAAACAACCATAGAATGAACTAGCACAACTAAACTGAAATGTCCTATACAACATGATGAATGAATGGATGTGTTATGGTAGAATGAAATGCCATCAATAAACAACCATAGAACAAGCCAACACAACCAAACTAAAGTTCCCTACACAACATGTCATTGCACTCTAAAACTAAAATTCCAACCATAGAACAAACCAGAAAGAAAGAAAAACAACCACAACCTAGATCAAATTCCCTATGTGGCATATCAATGCAAACAATGCAATCTATTCATTGCACTACAGAGAAATGAACGTAGATAGGTCAATACACATAATTGCATTGAATCCACAATAACTTCAACTAGACACGCCTCCTTGAATATAATCCAAGAGTTAGATGTTACCAAAATAACACCCATTCATAGTGCAAATAAAAACCATTTCAAAAATTGCATTTTAATATCAAGTTCCCAAATTGTATAAACCTATGCTTTGTTGCATAGAAGAGCTAACTGAAACACCAAGCCAAACATAAAACCAAAACACTAGAACAAACCAAATACAAAAAAAATTACAAGGCAAATGAACCATAGGTTGAAAATCCTAGAACACCAGACCAATGGAGAAATCAGCCCCAAAAAATCCACCATAAGGAAAATGAATGACAAGTAGAATAATCACAATAACATTTCAACTAGTAGGTAAAACATTGATCCCAAACGAACCATTGCAAAGCTCAAATATGCAACAATGTTGATAAATAAACCTAGATGATTGAAAACACTCCCAAATTGGAAAAAGCACACTTACCATAGCCATATACCATATGAACCAGAGGCCACACATAAACAACCAAAGAATGAACCACAACAACCAACCATAATTCCCTTTGCAACACATTAATGGAATGAATGCCTCTTGGCGAAACCAAAGGCCGTCCATAAATGACCATATAGTGAACCATCATAATTAAACTAAAGCAATCTACACAACATGATATTATTCTCTATAACTCCAGTTCCAACCATAACACAAACCACAAAGCGAGAACAACCATTACTTAGCAAAAAATCCCTATGGTACACTTCAAAGAAATGAGTTTGGTATACTCATTGCATTGTAGAAAAATAGATGCAAAGCAATAAATACACTACATAACACTAAATACACTATAACCTCAACAAGACGCCACCTCTTCAAATACAATCCACAAAATCAATGTCACTATCATACCATCCTACCTAGCGTAGTGAAAATTTAAATACCATTTCCAAAATTACATTTTAATACAAAAATCCCAAACCATATAAAAATTTTATCCATTACATGAAACATCTAACATCTAATTAGAATCCATAAAATAATCACTAAATAAATTTCTATCTTTACCCTCACATGACATAAAAATATACAAATCTAATATATATATAATAAAAATTAGATATATCTTATGTAGGGCCTCATGATGAGGACAACAACTAATGTTTCCAAGATGATATCTCGTAATGAGACATATTCGAAAGACCCATTTTATGTGACCATGTACTACTTTTTATCCAATCATCCCATATTAACATAACCATTTTTTAAAACCGAAGGGTCAAAACCAATCATGTACATACAAAGAAGAGAAATATCTAAGACACTCCAAACAAATCTCTAATTGGCAAGTTGTCTTATATGCCTCACATCTCTTTTATCAGTTTCCATCTCATTGTTTTCAACTTATCATATAGTCTAATCTTATGTCCTAGTGGTCCATAATATAAGTAATTAACATTTCATCTCAATTATCAATAGATATGAATATGTATACATGCAACTTGATAATTACGTCCCACAAAAGGTTTTCTCATAGAAAGTGGTATTAGATGTCATAGCATAACTATGAAAATACTTTAATTACCTCTACAATTGGGATAAGTTGTGGTGGATATACTCTAATTACCTCTACAATTAGGATAAGTTGTGATCTTAGTAAATTTATTTCTACAAACCACAAAGTGAGAACAATCATTACTTAGGAAGATATCCCTATGGTACACTTCAAATAAATGAGTTTGGTATACTCATTGCATTATAGAAAAATGGATACAAAGAAATGAATACACTACATAACATTAAAAGTGCTATAACCTTTGTTAGCACTCAGAATCACACCCAAGGTTGTGGAAGGTGAACCCCAAGGTAACAACAAAACCACTTTAGGAAAGGGAGCTGGCTTCTACATCTCTAGAGAGGGATCTCTCACAGATATATAACAAGTCCAAATATAGCCATGAAATGAATTTCAGATATTGGTGTGATTGAAACAGAGTAAGGGTACATTGGGCTATGGAGTCACAATTATCAAGAAACACAGAGCAGTTTGTTTGGGAAATGTATGAAAAAGAGAGATAATACTTCGGTTACGGTCAATATGTTTTTGGTTTGGTGATAAGGAAGAAATTATGACAGTCCATTAACACAGAGCACCAAATAGATGAATTATGCATTAACTTGGATAGAAATAGTTTGAGAATATTGGAAACGATAACCAGAGCATAACCAAGTATGAATTTTAAAACTATCACACACTTATCTTAGATATGAATGAAAACATAATGGAAATATTAACAAGAAGGACATGCACATAAAGAAGAGAAATCACAGACTGTAACTGAGAAATATACATGAATTTTTGCATTCAAAGTCCAACATTTGGCTCTGCAACTTTTATTAAAGACAGATCTCAAAATTACATAACACAAAAGTCTCATGGGTTTCAACCCTTTTCTCATGAAATGTAGAAGTATTTATACATTGCTCCATGAGCTCAACAAAATAACTAACTGCTAAAAGTAGTGCCAACTTCTTTTACATGTGTCATCGACACTTCTTGACTAATAATCGCTTCTAAATACAAACTAAATAACTGAAAACCAATCTTCAGTTTTAAAATCTTCGTGATTTTCATGTATTCATTGGCGCAACTTGTATTTACTTTTCCCATAATTTTCAACTATCTTCCATTGATCAGCAGTTGGAATATCCATATTGATCATCTCCTTAGCCAATACCCTGAGCTCCACGTTTTTTTATTAAGAGAAATCTGTCAATTTGGCACACATAGATTTAAAGTCAAACAACATTTCAAAGTCTCCATCTAATTTGTCAATCATAGTTTTTCCCGACAAGGATTGTTGTTGCATATCATCAAATTGTCTGTGATCTAATTTGCAACTAATTAATCTGTCATTATACTCCTTTCGAGACCACATTCCTCCTTTCTCTTCCCAAAAGAAAGGAAGTACTCTTTTGAATAAAGGATTAAAAAGTTCAATGAATTCCTTAATTTGATTATGCATAAAATCAATTTTTTCTTGAACTGTTTCTAAATGTCAATATTTATTCACCACTCTTCTCTCCCATGTGATAACCAAGACCCTATACTGGATATTTGTTTTCCTTATTTCCTCTTCTGTCAAACTGTTCAAAAAACGAATTGCATTATGAGTTGTGCCTGTAGGCTTTTTATTTAAAACCTGCTTTATGATCAAGACATTTTGTCTAGCTTCTTGTGTAACAATCTCTTTGTCTAGAATAAATTCCAAATAATGCCTGAGCTTGGTTGCCTCTGCTATCAATACATCCCAGATAAGATGCTTTGCTCCCTGTAAGGTTGACTGTCCTGTAACCTGTATTGCCAATTTATTATTCTTTTCTACCAACTCTTTACATTTTTCTTCCAATGTATTTCTTTCCTTTTCTCTTTTTTGGCTATGTCTTCTAAATTTTTATTTTGGTTCTTCAAAATGCTGATTTCTAAATTTTTCAGACTCACCTGAGACATGGCTTGGGACAAAGAATCTGCACCATATTGTACAGAAGGTGAAATAACTTGCGCTTGCTGCTCATTCTTTTCTTTTAGTTCCTTTTCCAATTATGTTTGTTTTGTTTCAAAATCCTTTTCTTTCTCAGCCCAAAGTCTTGCATATTTCTCCCATTGTTTTTATTTTTCCTCCAACTTCAGCAACTTTGCTTTACAAGCAATCAAATCAATATTCAAAGTTTCTTTTTCTTTTTCAAATTATGTCAGCTCAAAAGTTTGTATAAGCTGAGTAGATGGGATATTCAACTTCTTTTTTAATAATTGAATTGAATTTTTTTTCTTTTAACAACTTTTGTGTGGAAGCTCCCTTATCAGCTTGAATGTCAACCACCAATAATTCCACTTGAATATTCTTAATATGCGTCTGGTGAGATTTATTCTCCACCTTCTCCTTTGTAATTAAATCTTCAACACTTTTCTTACTTGATTGTAACTTTGACACCTGCAATGTTTCTTTTAACAAATCAATATAAATGATATCACTTGTTTCTCTGTGTAAATGTATCATATAGGTAGTAGGAATATTCCTCAAATTCATCCTCATTTAGCCACTTTATTTCCTGTAGTCACTGCCAAATTTAATGTGTTTTTAGCTTGATCCCTAACTATCACTAGGGATACATCTTGACTAGACATTTTTCTCACTTCATCATATAATTTCAATGTTTCCTTAGAAGATTTTTCCCTAACACCTTTATATTTTTCAATCAATTCAGTCTTGGACTTGTATTTATCTGCAGCTCCTTCAGGAATGTTATCAAATGCATCCTCCTGGATTTCAAAGGTTGGGCCTTTGACGAGCACATGTTTCTTTCTTCCTTTAGCCTTTGTGACCGATACAAGTTG
This sequence comes from Pseudotsuga menziesii, assembly GCA_001517045.1. Classification (NCBI taxonomy): domain Eukaryota; kingdom Viridiplantae; phylum Streptophyta; class Pinopsida; order Pinales; family Pinaceae; genus Pseudotsuga; species Pseudotsuga menziesii. The sequence continues at coordinate 13,376 of LPNX010683619.1, read as the reverse complement.
TCCTTATTTTTCAATATTTTGCTTCTTTCATGTTCTATCAATATCCTCTTCATCTATATCCATGGCTTCTGAGAAATATCTCATATTCACTTTTTCAGAAAAACTAGCCAATGGAGTGACATAAGTAGCTGCAACAACAATACTAGAAATATCTTGTTGAGGAGAAGAGCTCCCTGGTGCAGATAAAAGTGAATCTTCTTGCATATTCTCACAATTATTAATATCCTTGGGGTAATCCATCCAATTTGTTGCTTCGGACAGTCTTGCCACCTCCTAATGCTCAAATGGTTTATTTTTATTTGTTTGTCTCCTATTTGAGATAATATGGTGAGGGTCATAATTAATAGCAGCTTTCGCTGAAAATCCCATTTCTATGAGCATGGTTTCAATCATTGGGAGAGATGATTTTCTCTTGATAACCAAAGGGCCTTCTGCCCCATGGAAACTTAATTTCTGAATTCTTCTTATATCTCAGGAAATGCTCATCTTCAACTATCAACCTTTGTCTGATTATTTCCAATGCAAACACTCTTACTATCAAAAATACTGGTAGGATATAGGGTTGATGAACAAACCCATATACCGTAATCACTGTGCCATTTTGAGATAGGAACTAATCCCCTATTCTTCTTTCACGTGAAAGCTGTAATGTTTCTTTCATCTCTGGCAATACTCTGGGTAATCTTTCTTGAAAGAAAACATTATACACTAGTGCCATGAGAAAATTCATAACCTTACAATAATATTTGCTCATTTCATTCGTTATTACCATCTCTGGGAGATGTAAATTATCTTCATTGAATGTTAAAAACATCCTCAGCAGAAAAGATTTAAATCTAAAAGATCTTGTCCTGTGGAATTTTATTAGTTGAGAATGGATGTTCTCAACTAAAAACTCATCAAATTTAAGGCATGATGACTGCATGGACTGACTAAATTGCTCAGACTCTACCTGACCAAACCAATACTAAGGGTGAACACTAGACTTAATAAGAGTTACGTGATGTATTTTTTTGTATCCAACCCCAAAAAATGACTTGCCAAGGTTAACATAGATTTGGTTTCTTCATTAAACAGGTTGTAATCAATGGGAAAAGGAAGATTTAACAATTGGTTATTGGGTTTTGAGTAGGATTTGAAGAAATTTTCTTTTTGTTCGACTGAAGACTCTTGGAAAAATTGGAATAGGTTTTATTCGTTGTACTCTTTCAAAATTTGGACAAAACCAATAGGAATTAACAGAGTATTTCGGATGACAAGGAAATTTCATGGACACAAAATTTTAGACCTAGATGCATCCATTATTACCTCCTCAATAGGAGAATAATTATTGGTGCACCACTCAACGACCTCTAAAAAATTTGGGGTTTGTTCAATGGAATAATATAAGAAATATGAAATGAATACTTCATGAGTATCAATTCCCTGATATTTGAGAATTTTCAACTTGTTTTTGGCTGTTTCTACATTATCATTTAGCAAGATAGTGTCAAAAATTTCAGAATTTCAATACTCAAGAAATTCTTCAACATTTTGATACTCAAGATTCTGAACCTCCAAATCTTCCATTTCATCCATGAAATACTAGTTCAACAAAGAAATAAACCTACATGGTCAGCTGATAGATGTTTCCAAAGTTTGTCCATGGTGGCGCCTTCCGCACAGTTTAAATTCTCGTTTTCCAATGCTTCAAAAAAAACAAATAGTTTGAATCCATATGTTTTTCCTTATATTATTTTATTCTTCATATTGACTGTGCATCTTTTTCATTCAAATCTAATCTCACCCGTAGATCTGTTGTTCTTCAATCTGAGCCCTTGATTCTTGACTGTTGGTTAACCACACTATCTTATTCCCGCTTATTTCACCCCTCTTTATTGCTCATGCAACTTTGGATACTGAAAAAAATTTCCATCCTCGATCTGTAACTTCCACCAATATGAGCCATCCATTTTGTTTTGTCTTAAACTTTGATTTCCAGTTATATTTCCTTCTCTATCCTCCTTATAGCTTCTATGCCTGAATGGATTTATAGTTGTAGATTCATTTTCAACTTAAATCTGCACCCTTTATCACCTTTCATATTTACACTTTCCACACTCCCACCAAAAATTTCCTTCCCTGCACTTTGGATTGGTGGAACTATTTTGAACCGTTGATCTAATCTTAACTTCCATCTAAACCATTGAAATGTGTGGACTATACTCAATTCCGTAAATCTCAACTCCAACCTTTCTTCATGCAACTCTAAGTTTCAGAATTGATCTCAGCCCTCGATCAAAATCCATCTTTAATCTTCGTCGTTCAAGTTTGAAGGGCCTACCGAATTTTGCAAATTTTAAAAGTGAATTTCTCTGCGCATGTTCAAGTGGTGGAATCATTCTATGCCATATATTTATCCCCAACTTGATCTCCATTGTTGAAGCATGCACTCCCTTTACACCATTCCACAAATTTGGAAAGTGACTTTTCCCGAGCATCTTAGATCAACGAAATTCACCTCCGCCATTGATCTAGGTCACCATCAATCTCGGCCATTGAAACCTGCAGGTGTTTTAACTAATTCCTCAAATTCAAAAAGTGATTTACATCATGCAATTTAGAATGCCTAAATGCATTTCCACCGTTGATCGGATCTGGTCATTGATCTCCGTCATTCAAACACAAACCTTTGTACGTGATTTTGTTGATTTAAGAATTTCATTTCTCCGTGCATGTTTAATCAACAAAATTATTCATGACCGTAGATCTACCTGTCCTTTTTCATCCAACGGACAATTGTGTTTGCCAGTTAACTTGTTCCTGTTGATTCAATAATTTCTTAAACCTGTTCATTTAATCTCTTCACATCCCTGTCAATATACAACTTAGAACAAGTTTTCTCATCCACGTAGTCTTTTAAAACTGAAAAATATAGAATCCTTCAATTAGTTTAGGAACTTTGCTTAGAAATAACCTTCAAAAAATCTGCAAAAAATTATGAACACCCTCCATGGTCATATGATATGAAAAATGATAGACCTTATTTCTCCTTACACTGTTTTATACCTCTCCAACTACTTAGCACAAAACCAATGCTAAAAAGTGGGTCCAACTAGGGATGCTATACTCCTTGTGAGGTAACAAAGAACCCCGTAGAGCAGGTGTCGAATCCATTGGGTGAATCCCCATATTTTAGACTTCAAATTTTTTTGTTTTGTTTCTATAAATGAAAAAACAAAGAAAAGGGAACATGGCTACCCCTCTAGATCTTAGGGCCTTCTCTTCACGCTTCAAATCCTTTGGCTCACCATTTGTATTGTTTGGAAATAATGAAATATATACAACTATGATACAGAAGTTTGCCTCTTCTCTTCAGGTCAAATAATGCTTGATAAATCTTCCATTTACTGGACCTCCTGTCAGCTGAGATCCATCCTGATGCTGCAAAATTAAAGCATTCTCTCCCCTGTGTGTTGCAATGTTGTAAGGACCAACTCACATGTGATCAAATTTTCCATGCTTATCTTCCCTGGGGAAATCCCACTTCAGAGCCAAATATTCAACCAATAATTTCTCCTCTTTGACCTTCCTATCAAAAGTTTTCTTCACTTTTTCTTGATGTATCTGTACTTTACCATAGGATTTGTCTCTAAACTCATTCAATTCTATGATTTGATTGATTCTTCTCTGCATATGATTTGGTTCATTCTGTTGTTCCTGCAACAGCCTCATGACTGGCACTCCCAAGGATGCTGGAAAAACAACTTCAACTCCATATACTAACTGGAATGGTGAAATTCCAATTGCCCTTTTTGTGTTGATTATGTCATCCCACAAAGCATATTTCAGCTTTGTAGCTAAGCTCTCTTGTTATCTTCCAACAACTTCTTAATAATCCTTACCAAGATTTTATTTGAAGATTATGCTATCCCATTCCCCTGTGGATAATAGGTAGTAGAATGGTTGAGGATGATATGATACTTATGACAAAAATTAATCATCTTCTTAGACTTTAAAGTTGTTGCATTGTTTGTCACAATCCTCCTGGGGCACCCAAACCTAGCCAAAATGTTTTCTTCCAGAAAACCTATAATCACTGCATCAGTAGCCTTCCTAGTAGGTATTGCTTCAATCCACTTTGTAAAATACTTCATGGCTATCAAAATCCATCTATGTTGTCTTGAATAGTTTGGATTTATTTCCCTAATGAAGTCTAGTCCCCACTGCTGAAATGGTGCATCTATAGATATTGGATTAAGATGAAGTGGAACAAGTTTCCTCTTACCATCAAAAATATGGCATTGGTGTCACATAGTGATCTCTTTATAAACATCAAAAAATAATGAGGGCCAGTAGAAACCAGCTCTCAAAATTTTGTTTTTTGTTACTTTCCATGAATGGCCCCCCCACAATATCCCTTATGAAACTCCTCTATAGTCTGAAGGGATTCATTCTCCAAAAGACAATTTAATAAAAAAACCACCAAGATCTTTCCAATATAGATATTCATTCAGAATACAAAAATTGGCATATTTTAGCTTCACTGACCTTGACTTTGTTTTGCTTAACCCTGCAGGAGCATGTAAATTTTGCAACACATACACAATGTTATAATACCATGGAGATATGGAGAAATCAGGCATTACCTGCACCTTTGTGTCAAGCTGGTTTGAATGACTGGTCAAGAAATTTAATTGCAAGGATTCACAGTTGGAATTTGTCATCATATTTTCTAGTCATTGACCCTTAATCAGTTTGGTGGGCTTGATCTCAATGTCATGCTCTAGTAACACAACAATCCATTTTGCTCGTTTTCCCTCTTGATCAAGTTGTGTAAGGATTCCCTTCACCACACTGTTAGGAACATAAGAAATGATGTGTGAATGAAGAACATAGAATCTAAAATATTTCAGAGATTTGGCTAGAGCATACACTTGTTTCTCCATTATGTCATATTTCAACTCCCCATCTCTTAACACTTTGCTAAAAAAGGCTATAGGCTGCTCAACATTTTGATCACTTTTTTCTAACAGCACTCTAGCAATAGTGTGATCAAAAGCATAAGAAAAGATTAAAAAATATTTGCTAAAATATGGACTTACCGAAATAGGGGCTTCTGTGATAGCCTATTTTATATCTCTGAAAGCTCTCCTTGCATCTACTGTCCATTTAATCTCATAGTCTTTTTTCAGCATGTTAGTGATATTCATTAGTATCTCAGCAAAATTGGGGATGAACCTTCTTAGAAAATTTACATGTCCAATGAAGGATTGCACTTCCTTTTTTCTCCTTGGTTCTTCAAACTTCAAGATTGCCTTGATCCTCTCTGGATAAATATTTATACCATCTTTTGAAATGATGTGTCCCAACAATTTTCCTTCCTCCAATGTAATATTTGATTTCCTAGGATTTAATGGTATTCCATACTTAATACATTTCAGGAAAACTTTCTCCAAATTCCTGATATGTTCCCTGATAGATCTAGAGTACACAGTGATATCATCCATGTAGACAACTACGACTTTATCTTTTTCCAATGCAAAGGAATGTCCATGGTATGCTGGAAAGTGGCCTCTGCATTCATTATACCAAAAGGAATCTTGGCATACATAAAAGTACCCCATGGTGTAGTGAATGCAGTCTTCTCGTGATCCTCAGTTAACACCTTTATCTCATTGTATCCTTAAAAACAATCCATGATGGAAATCCTTTCAGACCCCACCACTTTCTGTAAAATGTGTTCCATCATGGGCAATGGATAATTATCTTTCAAAGAGACTTTGTTAAGATTTCTGAAATCTATACAAAGATGGATTTCACCATTCTTCTTTCTAACAAGTACCAGATTTGCAACTCACTTAGAAAATCTTAGAGTTACAATGATCTTGGCATTGAAAAATTTTATGATCTCTTTCTCAATTACATGCAACAACATTTGATTAACTCTTCTCAATTTCTGTCTAAAAGTTTTCTCGCCGGTTTTTATAGGGACAGTATGTTGTATGATGGAGGTATCACACTCTTTAAGATCTTCATATATCCAAGCAAAGACGTCAGTGTACCTTTTCATCAAATTGATAGAATCTTATTTTTCTTTGACAGTTTTACAATCTTTGGTTTCTCTTTGGTCCCTATATTTTTATCTTCGAAATCATCATCGATAGGCTTCATCTTCAAATTCTTAGAGACATTGTTTTGGTCAAACAACTTATCTAGAGGGATCGGGCCTCTGGGGATATGATTATCCTTCAACTGAACTATATCCTCCCCCCCCACGGATTCTTTGTACTTCATGTTTTCAACAATTCTTTCTTCGCTATCTTTGGCATCTTGAAAGTTCTCAAGATTGTCATTTTCATTATCTACTTGAGTATTTACAAACTCACCAGATAACTCCAAAAATATCTTAATATGCATATCATCTTCAAATACCTGCCAGTATTTGGAATTATCTAGTATGGAGGGTTTGTTTACAATGTCAACCTTATACTTCCTTTGTCCAATAGTGGGAGTTTTGAATTTACCAGCAGCAACAGCTAAAGAGTTGGCCATTGTGTTTTCATTTATGGGAACTACTCTGATTGTATGTTCGGTAAAATAATTACCAAACATATCCCACACTTCATTTCTATAAACCCTCATTCTGGGATGTCTGATTTGATAGTTGTCATTTACCCGATTTATTACTATCTCTGAGTCTCCCATGACTTGTACTCTTTTGGATCCCATATCTTTCAAAGCATGCATCCCTAACAATAAATATTCATACTCTGGCACATTGTTAGTACATTCAAAAGTTAATTTATAAGACAGACCTTTAAGATCCCTGATGGGAGAAATAATATACACACCTACACCAACACCAAGCTTACCCACTAATCCATCAAAATACATGGTCCAGAGACCTTCTTCTTTATGTTTCCTCTCTAAAGCTTCTTGTTTCTTTGCAGACTCTTCTTCCTCCTTAACTTCAATAGGTGCAGGAATTTCAAGATCACAAGGAGAAACATCATTAAAGAAAATGGAAGATCTTAAGTCAGTATTAACATCATATATAGCATGATTACCTGGTTTGTCTTGGATTCTAACTACATATGGGGATATTTTCTCACTGTATAACATTGTATTCCCTCCATCCATATGAATGGTAGCATAGGTCATGTCCATTTGCAGAATTCCTTTTAATTTAGAGGTCCACGAACTTGACACTAACAAACCAAATTTAGGAGGAATGTCTGCTACGACAAAATCCATTACCACAGTTTTAGAGGGAATTTCTGTCAAAGTTACCACCATATCGTTAATCAGTCCAAGACATTTTACCTTCCTGGAATCAAAAGAGTACAAATATTTATATGGTCTAGTAACTTCTATTCCCAAAATTTCTACCACTCCCTTTGGCATCAGATTATGGGAGGCACTAGAATCTAACATGGCATTGTGCACAACCATATCATGTACATTTAGACTTAGTTAAAAAGGGTGAAATCCATCCTCATCTCCATTTTCAATTTTAGACCCAAAGACAATGGTAGGAGCATCATCATTCACTTCTAAGATATCAGGTTAAAATTCTCCCTGATTCCTAACCATACTTGTTATCTTGTCTCTATATTCTCTGTTTCTTAGAAACTCATGAAAAGGGATAGATATTTTTACCTTTGAGAGCTCTGTTTGCAGGTTGAAAGTTGAAACAGTTTTTTCCACATCTATTAGTGTTGGTTGTTTAACTTCTTTTGTCTTTTCTACTTTATTACAGGTTCTTTACATACAATTTGTTCTTTTTGTTTTTCTTTTTTCTTATCGGTGTTATGTTGACTGCTAGAAGGATGATTTGGATTGATCCTTCCTTTATTGACAGTAACATCTCTATTCCTCAACTGAATCTTTCTTTGGACATCATCCATAGCATGTAGGTACCCCCTTTGGTATTGTTTTCATTCTACCTCAAAATCCTTATTATCGTCCTCTTGAGCACACATGTTATGTTTTTTTTTCTCTAACGTATATATCCGAATCCAAATCACCAAAATGATGGATTTGATCTTCAATAGGTCCAGCTTCACCTTCACCATCAACATAGTTTTTCAGGGAAAGGTGGTTGTATTTGTTGGTCATTTGGATTTCTTATATCCCTCTGTCTGATTTATGGGGGTTGAGGAGGATTGGGTATTATGAAATTTGGATTCCTGATTTGAGGCACATTTTGTTCCCTGTTCAATGGCCTATTATATACAGTCAGTTTATCCATCATTTTCTCCATTCCCTAAAATATCATCTCAAATTTTATATCACTGGAAGAGGCAGCAGTAGAAGTAGAAGGTACAATTTCTTCCTTGATTTTCCTTTTACCAGTTTCTATTTTATGCTTCATCTTTCCACATGCCATCATGTTGGATTCTACTTCTAATGCATCTTTAAACATGTCAGGAAGAATGGTTTATTTCCTCTCTCTCAATAATAAAGAAAAATCACTTTCAAAAGCATCAACATAGTGGAGTTTTGCAGTGCCTACTAGAGGTTTGATATCAGCAAGGATGGAGTTACTAGTACTCTCATGAAACATCTTGAAAATTCATGGATAGATTTAAAACCCCCTTTCTTGAGATTTTTATATTGAGACAGTACTTGTAATGGACTTTTCTTATCATCCCACCTTCTAAGAATGCAGTTTGGAATGCTTGGAATGTAAGAATGGATGTAGCAGGGAAGTCTCTAAACCATTTATTGGCTTCCCCAGACATGCTTTATGCAAACAATCTCATCTTAACATATTCATAATCAACCTCTTCCAGATCAATGAAGTCATCAAACTTGTCCACATGTTGTCTGGTTGTGAAATTACCCTCCCCATAATGCAAGGTAATTCTTTGGGAATAATTCAGAGGGAGGTCATGTAATGTAGCAGGAAAAGCCAAAAGGGAAAATCTGGCCTCCATTGGTCTAGGTGGATTTGGAACTACTGGAGGTGCTTGGAAGGCTGGAGAGTTTTGAACAACTGGTGGGATATAAGGCTGAAAGTTATGAAAAGTAGGGTTTCTTGCACCAGTTTTCCCAGAGTTTTGAAGGTTCTACCAAAGAGAGTCAACTAGATATGACTCTAACCTACTAGGATTTAATTCCGTGTTCTTCAAGTCAGATTCTGATTTAGAATTTAATAGTGACCTTTCAAAATTGGTTTCCCACACATAATATTGAATGCTATGAAATTCTTGAGTAGATGAATTTCCAAATGAAGGAATATCTAGTTGGTATTTTCCTTTATTTCTAAGCAATTTATTGGGGTTATCCACACCTTGTAATATTTCAGCGTCAGGATTACCTCGTGTATGTGGCCACCTAGAAGCCAGGATGCCTTCTGCAATTGTTATACCAAAATCCTGTCACCATCATGTGATAAGACCTTGGACATACCTACTTGCCCTGAAATCCTAGCTTCTGGAGTGAAGACTAAATGGTTTCTTATCAGTTTGTCATACAAATTCCCAGCATTGCTCATCCTCCCTTATCCAGGAGCGGTACCCCTGTTCACACCACTTTTCATCGGTTGTCCACAAGCGGTGCCACCGCCTGTCACCCTTGGTCCATAGGCGGTTATTACCAGAACTACTCTGTAATAGAAGGAGAAGCGCGATACCCTGGGTAAAAGGGGAAAAAGAGAATCTTCTCGAGGCTTCTGGATGATAAGCCTTGGGATATCCCTTATCCCTACTACTGTGGGTTTGTTGAGCTTGAGATCCCTCATCCTAGGATCTTAGAGGCCACCTCACCTACTAATTTCTCAACCATCTCTATCCATCAAAGCCCTATAAATATGAGCTCATAGCCATGGTTGAGGGGAGAACATTGAAGGTATTGTTATTCTATTGGACTGATTCTTGGCCCAAGATCATTTGGAGAGAGCATAGAGAGCTAGAGTCGGAGCTTTGGGGATGAAGAGCTGGTTTCATGGAGATGCATGTCAACACCAAGGCTTGGTTGTAAAATTATTCATATTTCTAATGCAAGTTGATTTTATGTCCCATATATATTGTTGATGTTTGATTTCAGATATATATTGCTAGATTCCTTAGTCACTAGCATAGATTAGTAGATCATATTCTGGTTGCTTTGATCTATTTCATGTTGAACTCTTTCGTAGGTACACAGGTGAACTATCAAAGTCTCGTATTCCAGATATCTACAGCGTCTAGGGGGAGTTATCAGCCTCTGTGATCTATTTGTTCTGGATCTAAACCATGCAGACCAGTGGAACACCTTGCTGTCCGCAGGAGGTGAAATATTCTTATCAAAAAATCTAGCGACTCCGCTGGGGAGTAGTTGTATTCAGTTGTTCCAATCGTCCTCAATCTGCAACTCTTGTCTGAATCCAGGCTCCATTTTATTCGACTCTTTACAGTCAGATCTACTTTCTGATTTGTATTATTTGGGTTTGAAATTTCCAGATCTGTTTAGATCTGAGTTATTTCGGTTTTTTATGCTCTGTTACCATATTCAATTCGACAGTATTCACCTTGATCTAGTCTATTTTTTATCTGATCCATTGTTCTCTTTTTGTTTTGGCCATCTACAGGGAACCACAGCAATTCTTTGTGCGAGGAGTTGTGCCACTGCCTGAACACAGTGGATAGTAAGCGATGCCACCGCCTGTATCTGGTTAGCGAGGAGCGGTGCTGCTTTGGAAATGCTCTTACAACACCTATGAAGCGTGGTACCAGGTAGGCATTAGTCCAAAACCTTTTTTCCTCATTTTTCTTTGTAAAAATTTGGAATTCTGATTGCTTTTAGTTCTGTTATTAGGCTTGTGTTATTGAATCTAATGTGTGTGGCTTGCTGCTTTGATGGTTCAAGATTGATTTTGAGTGGAATTTCAAAAATTTGTTTAGTCTTTTTTATTGTTCATCCGCTTCTTGCTCATTGGTTGTGTTTAAAGAAGGATTTCTTGTTTTCTGAAAGTTAGGGTGCTCATTGAACTCTCTTTTCATTGCATATGCTGAAAGAAGAACATTAGATTAGCTTCTAGATTTCATTTCTTGCTTGCATAGTAAACTTATTTTTCTTCCCTTCAAAAAAGAAAAGTTTTGCTTAAGATTAGGACATCATATTTGAGCATTGGATTTATAAGCTTTCAGGACCTTTACGACCTTTTGTCTCTCATGCATATAGGACTATCTCGATCAAAATAAAAAATGGTAGTTTTAAGTTAGATTTGCTTATGTTTTTAAGAAAATTGAAAAGTTAGAGTGCATTGGCATATAGATGTGCTTGGTGTTGTTCTTTTAAGAAAAGATATTCTCACCCTTCCCATTTGCTTTCAGAGAGAAGAATTTGGTTCATAGAAGTATTTGCTTGTCTTTGATTTGATGTTCATGACTGTTGATTGGTATGATTTTTGGTTTTGAAACAAAAAGAAAAACACTCTCTTCCCTCCCGTAAGTAGGCATATTGAACGGTAAAGTGAACATTTGCACAAGCATACTGCCTGGTTTTACTTTTCTGTCAGAACATCATGCATTCACCTAACCGTACAAGTTAAAATCAACGGTAGTTGTAGGTTAAAATTTACGTAGTAACTTGAGTGATAGGTTAGAGACGTGTTCGGGCGTCGTAAAACGTAGGAGCTGTCATTATTTGTCAGCATTACATTCTGGGACTCGCATGATTCTTCCACGTACTGTCGGTATGTCGAACAGCCTTTCACATACCCTTGAGGTATATAGAAAGGTACTTCATGTACTCGATTGTATATCGGAAGGCCCCTTGTGTACGGTTATGCATTAGAAAACACTACTACCGATTTGAGCTCCCAGGTACCTTGAGTATATCGGGAGACCCCACTAGGGTACCTTATCTATCTGAGAAAATCCCTTTGGCCGTATTGTTTGGAGCCATACACTGAAAACAACATTCGGGAAGATTAATACGCACATACCCTCGAGGTATATCGCGAGTGGCACCGACTTGACAATCCTAGTGAGAGACCCGACTTTTGAACTCCTCCTGTCATTTGAATTCTGCTTGTTTTGACCTATAGTTTGAGTAGGAAAGTATTTGGTGTGTTTTTTCTAGATTTTCAGACCCTAGGTTAGATTGGAATTGTACAGACTAGTTGATTTAAGACAGTCCAGGACAGTAGGGGGCTTGCCACCTGATTTTACTTTCGTTTCAGAAGGAAATCCAATGGAAGCTATTGACCAAGGAGCTGCTACCACCTCCCAAGTGGGAGATCATGTGGTGGCAGAAAGTGGAGTACCATATTCTTCACACTCACCTCCCTTGGTCCAACAACCTTCCCGTGAGGATTCATCGCTCCATCCTCCCGCAGAAGATCATGTTGATGATACCCGTCTGGACTTTGTTCCTAATGCTCCTTTTTGGGAGACACCTATCAGACAGGCCATTGCCTCGTTTGGCACCCGTGTAAGTTCTCCTGAAAGTGAAGAAGAATGCAGGAAATACCATGCTGCTATCCTCCGTGCACAGGAGGTAGAAAAGCAGATTGACAACCAATTAGGCCCTTCACCAATTCATTCCACATTCCTTCCTGTGGGATATTGTTCACTAGTCAATTCTATGAGACCCATTGAACCGATTATAGATCGTACATTAACAACCCACAGCCTAGGTCAAATTTACACCCCTCCCACCTCTTATGTTATGTCTGATCCAAATCCACCCAAATCTTTTGCATCTGGGGCCCAACCTTCAATTCCTGTGTCTTCAGTACCTTTGAATGCTAGGGGGCAACCCCCGGCACGACCTACGTTATCTGATCCCGGATTTGTACCTAGTCAAGAGCAGACCTCTAACATAGAAACATCTACAGTTTTTGTCCCTCCCACACACACTAATGTGGTAAATACCCCATCTATGTCAGGTCAGCCCTTGGCGGCACAACCTGTCACCATTCAGTCTTCTAGTGGTTATGGTTATCAAATACATGTAGGTAATTATCCATCTAATCCTACTAGAATTCCATTCCCTAGAAACACTTTTACGCCATGGGGGAAACCCAACTGGTATTACATGCCAACCATGGGAAGGATACCCATGCATACCGCGGGAGGTGCTAAAGGACTGCCTTATGGAGGTCCTTCCCCTAAGGGACCTGTTGAGTCAGTAAATTTTTCCTTCAATTTTTGGTTTATTTTCAACAGTTTTGGTTTGTTTTTCAATCTACCTCAGTTAAATTTTTGGTTTTAATTTTCAGTTTTGGTCTCCTTAGAAACTCTATTGGTGATTGAATAGGTTTTTAACAAAATCTTTTTATATTTTATTTGATTTTTTATGGTCTTTTTATGTTTTAAAAGGGGTAAAGAAGGTCTTATGTTCAAAGGTTGATTCATTAATGTATTGAGAGACTAGTTAAACCTATTTTCTAAACCTAGCAGCTT
>LPNX010683611.1:665777-680668 GCA_001517045.1 Pseudotsuga menziesii | reverse complement strand
CCGACGCTTAAAAAAAAATCAAAGTGTCGTACATGCGACAGAGAAGTGTCGAAAATCCGACATGACGGCCGTCGGATTTTTGGTCAAAATGTAGTAGTGCAATCAAGGGCATGACCCCTGATGGTCGTAACCATATGATCTCTTTTTATGACCTCATCCTAGACCTATCGCACGGTTCAAACAACTTCACACAAAAACCAGTGTTGTTCTTAGTCTTCTAACCTATTCCCATTAAATATAGGTAATTTCATGTCATCCCCGAACATCCTATGCCTTTGGGGTATTGACGATCCCAAATTAGACAAACCACCAGTTGGACCAGTAAGAACTTGTCGAACAATATCCTGGATATTGCTATTACTTTGATTTGATAAAAAAACATAGGAATACTTTTGGGTCTTACCTTGGATACTGGATATGTGCATGAAGTAGTAGGTATGTCATGGCCTTGGGCCTGGTTCAAATATGGATTTTCTCCCTCATCTTAAAAAACAAGGCAATATTCCTATTCTTCATCACAAGACTCCTTGTCGAGCTGTGGCACCAACTTGTAATCACTTCTTCTAGTCGCACTACAACTCTCTTCCTATGTCGCTGTGCTTCTCCTCTTACCTGACCAGAAACGTTTTACACTCCTTATATGGCCACTCCCTTCATGAGTCTCACTCCCATCTAGGAACATTTCAACTTAATCTACCCATATTTTCCAGGCCTTTATCTCATCACTACCCAGGCCTCCCACACACAATGGTTCACTCGTTAGACTCCATCCTTAAAATTCGTTTTTCACACACCATCATCTTTATCCAACGCTTTAAGGACTTCAAAAATATGCCTTTTGGACCTTGGAAAAAATCCCTCTTAGCTTCATTGAACGACTTAATAATATTTATGGCAACCTCAGTAATATACCCCTCCAAAATATTATCGAACCAAAATACGACAGCCCTGGAAATAGGATTAATAACACTTTTCAATCGTTGAATTAGTTTAAGAGTCAACTCCGTAGGTTCTCATCCTTGAAATTTTTTCCTTTGACCAACCAACCTTGCTAACCATTCATACAATACAATGGGAAATTCACTGAAAGCGATCTCATGAATATCAGAGTAAACATACCTTTCCAACCATTCATCTCGATTAAGTTGCGACCCCTTGTATTCTTCTTGTTCAAATTCTTGAGCTTTTTGGTCGACCCAATCTTGAATCTCAGGCTTCGTTGGGTTCCAAAATATATCTCCCTCGCAATGATCCCGGTCTTGACAATCGAACCATTTGTTGGCTCGACTCAACTCAATCTAGGTTCAGCTTTATGTCCTGTCGAACAAAACCCAGGGTACTGGATGGGTACTGACTTCGACCGAGCAAAGCTCTGATGACAAAACTTGGTATGCAAGTGTTGTATCACCTAATATACCTTATGGGAGCTGCAAGAACAAGGCTTTTGTAGTGACGGAAGGGGATTTTTTCCATACCAATGATTTTCAAGCCGTAAGACAACACTATTACAAAAAATATCATTGATTCTTAATTATGAAAACAACACTGTGTGACAACTTACCGTTGATTCCATTTACCATTTAATTATTTATCCTAAATTATTAATAAATAGCATTACCAATTGCGACTAATCATAAAAAAAACACATACACACATATAAGCATATACCATTTGACACAGGCATTTTAACGTTGAAACCCATATGAGAGAAAACCACAAAAGAGTTATTCATCTTGCCTGAGTTGTGTCTAGAATGATTTCTTTTTGCGCACACAGCTTGCAGACTTATTCATCAAAATATTCAGTACATTAGATCTGCACACACAACTTGCACATCGACAAAAACTTCGTCTCCATGACTCATACTCATTAATTTATACTACAACATACAAAAATGGCATGCATTACATCAAACTTCGACTTATCCTATCATACCAACCCCGATCTACTCAACCCATTACATTTTTATAGGAAACTAACAATTGTTTTACATCTGTGCCCACTACATGTTAATGGCATTCTTCCTAAGTAACCCGCCATATGCATTAATGATTACCCAAAGATTCCCCAAAATTCAGGAGTTGGCCCTTTTCAACTCCCACTTCATCGCGACCCCGTTGACACCTTGGTTGGACTTTACAAAACTTTTACAACAAACTATTCTAGGGCCAACAACTTGATAGAGATAGAGTTAAGATGGATCTATGCACTTCTCATTTTTTGATTGATTAAATGAAATAGAAAATACTCTAGGAAAAGTTCATTTCAAAAGTGTTGTTACCTAATGAAGAAACATTACTACCTTTGCACGTATCTTTGTGGGAATGAGTGTCAACAAAGGATTCTCGATAGTATAAATATTGAAACAAAATACTACACTTAGAACCAATCCCTTGACTATTTGCAATTGCATTTAGATGTAGAGCTTTCCTTGAAACATGATGCACCGTGACGAAATGCACCATGAATCACATTACGTGCATCAAGGTGTTGAAGACAATTCATTAACTGAAATTTAATGATTAATAACATATATTGTACAAAGGGTTCAATCTCAATATGCCTTCTTCTTTAAGCCACTCGCCCTCTTTGTCATCTTCTCATATCAATCATATGTGAAAGTATCGGTTGAGTTCGAACACCATTTTTCCTTAATTCAATGTATTGTAGTGCATGTGAGACCATGTCTGTCTTTATTTCCAATATTTATAGTTGTTTTCTCCAATGTTAATCTTGGGGGCTTATGGATTTCCAAACCAAGAAATTTTCAATGGAAAATTTCCTCATCTACATCATTGTAACATTTTCTTCTACGAAATTTAATGATGAATTACATGTATATTTAATTGAATGATATCAAGTAATATCTGTGAAATCAATGCATCTTACCAATACTATTAGATGATATTGTATTTTCCAATGCACAAATTCCAAATTAGAGAGATGTTAGATCATAATTAAAATATCCTTTTAAATACATAGATCAATGGATCATAGATGTATCTCACTATAATAAATGCATCTTAACAATACTAAGAACATTCATGAAACAAAGCAATGAAACAAGCTTCGATTATTAAATTCACACTTTTCTACTTCGCTAACTGTGGAAACTAAATCAAATTAGGGTTTTGACAATTTAGCTTAAGGATATCATATACAAAATGGACATAAAAGATCAATAAACTGTGGGTATTTTTTGGCTCCAACAATGAACTGATGAGTATGTCATATATGCATTCTACTAAGCTAACTATTTGTTTCTATCTACTCAACTAAATGTGGTAATTTAATCATATTAGGGATTCAACTATTTAATAGAATGATATCATACAAAATGTAAGTAATATCATAAAAATCAATGCATCTGAACAATACTATTATATCATATTTGATTTCCCTCCACATATTTCAAATTAAATTGATGTTAGATCCTAACCTAAATCTCCATCTAAAAACATAGATCAATAGATCATAGATGTTCCTTAATGTAACTAAATTATGATTAGTGTTTCAACCATTTAACGACTGTGATTCTATCTACTTGACTAACTGTGGAAACTGAATTAGATAAGTCTTTTGACTATCTAACCGAATGATATCATACAAAATGCCAAGAACTAAATGACATCATACAAAATGTCCAACACAATTGGATGGAAATCTTTTGCTAGAATGAATGGATCAATCATGAGTTTTTTGCTCCAACAATAAAATGACGATATGCCGAACTCCTCAATTTTGGATGATGAGTGTCGTTTACATTAAATATAATAGGGTTTCAACTATTTAACTATGGAAATTCTATATACAATTGTAGGTAGTTCTTTATATTCTTTTTGAATTTGTATAGGATGAAGATACCCAACCACAATTACTTCAAGTAAAATATTTCATGTACAAACTTTGACTATTGAATTACCACATTATAATATTAGATGCAACTATATAGTCAAAACTAACAGTAACAAAATTAGGTTAGGGTTTTGACTATTTAACTATGATTTTATTTACTCTGCTAACTATGGTCATTGAATTAAATTAGCATTTTGACTATTTAACTATGGTGATTCTATTACTCGAATAATTGTGGTACATGAATGAGATTAAGATTTTGACTATAACTCTTGTGATTCTATCTACTTGGCCACTTTAACTGAATCATATTAGGGTTTTGATTATTTAACTAAATGATATCATGTAAAATATAATATCACTAAAATCAATGCATCTTAAACATACTATTAAATTATATTGAATTTCTGTAATGTCCCAGATTTGGCATTGGGTCACAATGGACAAATCACATTTTCCATATTCATGAAAGTTGTCAAATGGATGCTAAAAGTCAAATAATTGCCAAGGAGGAAATCACTAGTTTCCTAGGTTGGGGGTGGAAGCTTTGAGATTTGGAATAAGGGGGATAATAAATGATGTTTAGACATTAGAAGGGGATAAATATTTAATAATGTAGCTTATTAAATAAATACAAGAGAAAATGAATGTGGCAATGGAGCATGAAGACACATGGAGACTACGGGGCCCACACACGGCTAGAATTCCTATGTTAAATGGTATTTTTCTCTTGCAAATTCGAATATATGGGAAGCCTAATGTTTTTGGATGGATTATAAGGTTAATATACTTGTCCATATACCACATAGGTCAAATTTGGGATGAATTGTAACTTACATGGGAGAGGAAGAGCCAAGTGGGAGTTTCATGGACACTTGGCTAGATTTCCTTTACATTTATGACATCTATGACACCAATGATGGAGATTCTATGACAGTTATGACACAAGTCAGATACGAAGGCTGACATACTAACATAATGACATGTCATGACTGAATAGAGCATATTAGAGGTCTAATTTGGGAGTTGGGGAAGGCCAAGAGGCTCCTCCTCAAATCTGGGAGAAGAGGGAAGGTGAAGAGAGAGGCCACATGGCATAGCATGAGCAGCCACACCGATTCGACTTGGATTTGGTTTATGGATGGATTTGGAACCTTATAAGACTAATAATTTTTATAAAATATAGGGATCAGCCATGAGAAGAAGCTTTTGCTCATTTGTGAAATTGTCATTTGTGAATTGTGAGAGCTAGTGGATGACTAGTTTTCTTGCTTAAACCAATTTCGAGGGTGAAAGATTCCCGTCCTAGTTGGTGTTTGGAAAGGAAACTCAGGTATTTCATGGAGATTTAATGGAGTCTTATTTTCAGGTGTAAGCTACAGGAAATCATGTGGATTCTTCTATTGCAACACTCTCTCTCAACTATTTCTAGTTTTCACACCATATTCATGCTAATGGAGGGATTGCGCTTTGGGTGAGCTATTGATCTATTTTGCGAATATTATAATGTCCATTATATTATTTTATAATATATATTATCTATATTTCACGTTTGGAAGACTCTCAAGTCGAAATACCCAAAAGAATTCATGTAAAAATGTTGAACAATGAAGAAATAGTGTCATTTCCCCACTATCTTGTTGTGAACCATTGTAATGCTGATGATTTCAAATTGGGAGAGACTTTAATTGTCCATTTATGATTGCAAGCATTTAAATATTCTCTTTTATTTATTCTCATAAAGTTTCAAGTCAAAATTCCCAAGATTTGTATGTCAAAATGACTTTTGATGTGCAAACAATGACCATTTCCACTGTATTTTGATATATGCCATGGTAATGCTTATTATTTCGAATGGAGGAATTTATCTCTGATAAATGTATGATGGATGCACTATAATTAATGTGTATTTCAAGTCTCATGTTCAATTCTTAAGCATTGGAATCCATTTTACTCATTTTTATTGCATTGGGAGAAGATTTGGAGCATTTTCCCCAAGGGTCGAAATTGTGACTTGGGAGTTGTTTTGGAAAGAGTCATAACAGCCTGTATAAAATGAACCATGATGCATATGAGACTTTTGAAATTTCCCTTACACATACCCATCCTCCGTTCAGAAATTCAAGTGAATTTGGGATCGTTTGTGAAGCCATTTCCAGCAATTACCCAGGGGGAATTGGAGCCCCAATTTGCTAGTAAAGACTCCTGCTTTGAACAGAAAATTAAACAACTTTATAGAAGTAATTGGGAGGTAAAAAAACATACATGAACATCATATTTAAGTTATATTATCAGTCATGTACCTTCAGAGAAAATTTGGAAGCATTTGGGTCAATTAGGAGGTCTAGACATCAAAACTAGTTAAGAGCCAAAATTGTGAAAAAATTGGAAAATTGAGCATTTTAATAAAATTCCAAAAAGAGGAAATTACAGTGGTATCAGAGCATGATCTTGGAACCTGATGTGGTATGATATTTATTAGTACAATAATTCAGTGACCACCATTATATATTGAAACCAAAAGTGCTTTTGTTGAAGAGGGAAAAAAAGTAGGAGAAGAAGGCAATGTTTTGGAAACTATGACTAGGCATGAAAAGAGAACCTCATATGATGATAAGGAGATAATAAAAAGCATGGAACCTATCCTTGAAGACAAGACCAAGAATATTATGAAAGGATTTGATTTTTTGGCTATCCAAAGTTAGGAAAAATATATTGATTTTAAGAAAACCAAGGGGAAAAATGCATCATCTTGCTTGAAGGAACAAAAGGAGGAGACCCATGAACCACCTAGTTCTGAAATAAGTGAAGTAGAAGAAGTAGTACACGAAGAGGATATAAATTCACTCCCAAATAAATTTGAAAAAGATGAGGAAACATCACATGAGAAGGAAGAAGAGTACCTTGAAAATATTGAATATCATTCTCAAACAAATTCTACTATCATACATGGACCAAAGAGCATCTACTGATGGATGCTTGAACTATGAAGGAGTACCTATTGATGGGTGCTCACAAATCTATGTTGGTGACATAGACATAAGATTTCAAACTGTTGCTTTAAGCCAAAATTCCATTAAACATGAAAATGAAGACCTTGTAGCAGTTGAAGAAGAAACAATATCAACTTCCCCATCACCACTTGAGCTTCATGAAGTTGGTCCAAGCAATAAGGAAGAAGATGAGGAGGTTCATTTGCAAGAGCCTCATTTTCTTGAAGGGTCCTTAAATATGAATGAAAATAATATCCAAGAGGCCCTTAGAATACTCCATGACACTCAAGCATTGGTATCAAATTATTGTTGGAGAGCTACTTCCTTGGAGGAGCCATCGTTCCTTGAAGACATGGAGAAGATTCAAAGAGAAATGTGCAACATCAAAGGTAATTTCATGTCTTTGATTTTTGATAGAAAAAATGTCATTGAGCTTAGTGAATGGTTACATGAATCTTAGTTGAAGAATAATGAAGTTATTCATAAGCTCACAACTCAAAATGAGCAACATCTTGAAAAGTTGAAAGACACTTGTTTTTCCTCCTATGTTTCAGATTGTCAAATGGTAGATTGTTTGGAGGATTCTCATGACATGGTGGATCATGAGAAATTTGGAAATTTGAATGTAATTGATGTGTTTGAAGATGAACTTGAAGATATCCAAACACTTTATGTGGTGGAAGAGGAACTTGAATTGTCTCTTGATGAAGGGTATGCATTTTTTAAAGAAGAGCATGATTCCTCTACATTGGAACCAATCTATGACAAAGGTTTCACACTCTTGAAGGAGCTGCATAATCCTACCCCTATGGATCCTTCACCTTATGACAATTTGGCACTTACTGATCATGTGGGTGAGTTGGTTCTTCCTCCTACATCCTACATTTCTAAATTTTGCAGCAGCCATCCTAATGAAGTATGGGTGAAAGGTTTCTTTTTGATAGTGCCACATGAAGAGCATGGACATTCTATTTCTCCTTTTGATGATGTAATTATTAGAGAACCATATTATTTACATTTTCAGCAGCATCCTTGTTTATATTATGATTATACACATCTACATGGGTGCACCTATGATGTTCACTTGAGTCACTTGGAGACTCATGATCTTCCTGGCTCCTTTCCTAGTCTATTTGAAGTTGGAGGAACTTCATCCCACACTTGAGTGAAAACTTATATAAGTGAAGAACATTATTATTGGCAGAAAAATCCTCTGATGTTACATGATGATATACATATTCATGCGTGTCTTACTGAGACTTCTTTGAGCCACTTGAAGTCTTCATGTTTTCCTTGCTCCTTATTTTGTTTAGATTTTGGTGGAGGTTTTCCATTCACTTATTGGATGAAAGAACACATGGATGATTATATTGATGCACATTACATATCATTTGGAGAACATTATTATTCACATTTTCAGCAACATTCCTTGTTACTTTCTGATGATGCACATCTACATGGATGCACCTATGATATGCATTTGAGTCACTTGAAGACTCATGGTTTTTATTGCTCAACACTTGGTTCATTTGATGTTGGAGTATTTTCATCCAACACTAGGGTGAATAGACCTATGATAGAAGAACATTTTTGTTACCAGCCGCATACATTGTTATATCTTTATGATTCACTCATTCATGGATGTATTGGTAAGACTTCTTTGAGTCATTTGAAGTTTCCTTGTTTCTGTTGCTCACTATTTGGTTCAAATTTGAGTGGAGATTCTTCATTCACTTCTTGGATGAAAGAATACATGGATGAATATTTTAATGCATATTACTTCATTTTGGAGCAGAATTATAGGATATGGGATACTCAAATATGTCATTGGAGCAGATTTGATTGATCACTTGAAGCATGTATGTACTTGGCGAATGGTAGTCTACTCACTGGGAGGTATAAGCACTTTCACAATTTCTTGGGGAGGCACCTCCTTGATGTACATTCTTATTATGTTGTTATATACTTTGATGATATATATTATGCACTCATGATGTTTGGAAGAATGCATAAAATAAAATGGGATCCAGGAATTCTCTTTCCAAATGGTATGGGTTGGAGAGAACTCTTAATTGTTGGAGTGCAATGCAAGCAATGGGACCCTGGGATAGTTTATAGTCCCATTGATTTCAAATTCTTTGGAAAACAAGCAGTATGGGAGATGGATTCCCCATTTAATAAGGTGATGTTAATCAGAGTAGTGCACTGGCAAGCGTGGTGGTTCCTCTTTGAAATCTTCATGGAATCTCAAAGACTCAATGTGGGCAACTCAGTGGCAACTTCAAAGAATCATATAGAATGCAGGTTCTTCAACAACCATGTTTGAAATTGCTTGAGGACAAGCAATATTGGGAAGGGAGGATTTGTAATGTCCCAAATTTGGCATTGGGTCACAATGGACAAGTCACATTTTCCATATTCATGAAAGTTGTCAAATGGATGCTAAAAGTCAAATAATTGCCAAGGAGGAAATCACTAGTTTCGTAGGTTGGGGGTGGAAACTTTGCGATTTGGAATAAGCGGGATAATAAATGATGTTTAGACATTAGAAGGGGATAAATATTTAATAATGTATCTTATCAAATAAATACAAGAGAAAATGGAAGTGGCAATGGAGCATGAAGACACATGGAGACTATGGGGCCCACACTAGCTAGAATTCCTATGTTAAATGCTATATTTCTCTTGCAAATTCGAATATATGGGAAGCCTAATGTTTTTGGATGGATTATAAGGTTAATATACTTGTCCATATACTGCATAGGTCGAATTTGGGATGAATTGTAACTTACATGGGAGAGGAAGAGCCAAATGGGAGTTTCATGGACACTTGGCTAGATTCCTTTTACATTTATGACATCTATGACACCAATGATGGAGATTCTATGAAAGTTATGACACAAGTCAGATTTGAAGGCTAACATACTGACATTTCAGAATTGAATAGAGCATCTTAGAGGTCGAATTTGGGAGTTGGGGAAGGCCAAGAGGCTCCTACTCAAATTTGGGAGAAGAGGGAAGGTGAAGAGAGAGGCCACATGGCATAGCATGAGCAGCCACACCAATTTGACTTGGATTTGGTTTATGGATGGATTTGGAACCTTAGAAGACTAATAATTTTTATAAAATAAAGGGATCAGCCATGATAATAAGCTTTTGCTCATTTGTGAATTGTGAGAGTTAGTGGATGACTAGTTTTCTTGCTTAAGCCAATTTCGAGGGTGAAAGATTCCCATCCTAGTTGGTGTTTGGAAAGGCCACTTAGGTATTTCATGGAGCTTTAATGGAGTCTTATTTTCAGGTTTAAGCTACAGGAAATCATGTGGATTCTTCTATTGCAGCACTCTCTCTCAACTATTTCTAGTTTTCACACCATATTCATGCCAATGGAGGGATTGCGCTTTGGGTGAGCTATTGATCTCTTTTGGGAAGATTCTAATGCCCATTATGTTATTTTATGATGTATATTATCTGTATTTCATGTTAAGAAGACTCTCAGGTCGAAATACCCAAAATAATTCATGTAAAAATGTTGAACAATGAAGAAATAGTGTCATTTCTATCTTGTTGTGAACCATTGTAATGCTGATGATTCCGAATTGGGAGAGACTTTCATTATCCATTTATGATTGTAAGCAGTTCAATATTATCTGTTATTCATTCTTATAAATTTTCAAGACAAAATTCCCAAGAGTTGTATGTCAAAATGACTTTTGATGAGTAAATAATGACCATTTCCACTCTATTTTGATATATGCCATGGTAATTATTATTATTTTGAATGGAGGAATTTATCTCTGATAAATGTATGATGGATGGACTGTAATTAATGTGTATTTCAAGTCTCATGTTCATTACTTAAGCATTGGAAGCCATTTTACTCAGTTTTATTGCATTGGGAGAATATTTGGAGCATTTTCCCCAAGGGTCGAAATTGTGACTTGGGAGTTGTTTTGGAAAGAGTCATAACAGCCTGTATAAACTGAACCATGATGCATATGAGACTTTGAAAAGGTCCCTTACACATACCCATCCTCTGTTCAGAAATTCAAGTGACTTTGGGATCGTTTGTGAAGCCATTTCAGACAATTACCCAGGGGGAATTGGAGCCCCAATTTGCTAGTAAAGACTCCTTCTTTGAATAGAACATTAAACAAGTTTACAGAAGTAATTGGGAGGTCAAAAAACATACATTAACATCATATTTAAGTTATATTATCAGTCATGTACCTTCAGAGAAAATTTGGAAGCATTTGGGTCAATTTGGAGGTCTAGACATCAAAACTAGTCAAGAGCCAAAATTGTGAAAAATTTGGAAAATTGGGCATTTTAATAAAATTCCAAAAAGGGGACATTACTATTTCCCAGTGCATATATTTCACATTAGAGATATTTTTTATCGTAACATAATCTCCATGTAAAATCAATAGTGTCAGTAGTGTGTCTTAACATGACTAAGAAAAGAACACTCATGTGATATGATATAAAATGTAATACCATTTAGTGTATCTTAACACGACTAAGAAAAGAACATTCATGTGATATGATATAAAATGTAATACCATTGAAATCAGTGCATATTAACAATAGTGTTAGATAACATTTCATTTCTCAATGCATAAATTCCAAATTAGAGATCATAAGGAAAATCTCCATCTAAAGGCAGATTAATAGTTCAGAAATACCCATTATTAATTTGAAAGTACATAATATAATTTATTTTCCATTATGATCATCCAATCACCAAGTATTCCAATATGGATATGTTGTAAATAGGCCAAAGTTGCATTAATTAATTAATTAATTATGAACTAAAATCGTTATTTTCCCAAAACTAATATCTAACTCATTGTTTTATTATTAACTTAAAAGTACATAATCAATTAAATATTTTCCATAGTGATTGTCTAGGCGTAGCTATTCCAATTTGGAATCATGTTGTAAATGCTAACACATAAATCCTGAAATAGGAAAAAATTGCATCCATTAATTATTTATGAAGTAAAATAGTTATTTAGCCAAAATTGCGTCTAAGTGCCAACTATTTCATGTTGTAAAATATAGCACATATATCCTATAAATTGGAAAAAATTGCATTAATTAATTAATTATAAAGTAAAATACTTGCAATTTCCCAATTATTTATTAATTTGCAATTATTACAAAACTAATATCTAACTTATTGTTATATTATTAACTTAATTATGTAATCTAAATAATCTAAGTTTCAACTTTTTTGGAGTATATTTTCTGTCTAGTTTTATTAGGAGTCCAGATGGAATTCTGCAAAAAAATATTAGAATTAAAAACCACTAAGGAGTGCCTTAGCAGTACACCCATTCATTGTCTATTCTAAGCCGTGTGGGCCAAATAGACTACTCCTTAACTTAGCAATACACAATCCAGTCGATTTTCCATCACAATTGTGCTAACTATTCCAATTTAGGATATTAAATGATAACACACAAATCCTATAAATAAACAAAAATTGCATTCATTCATTGAATATGCAGTAAAAGAGCTATTCTTAATCAGCTTAATCTGCATGGGGTGATTTTGTTGTGAATACCTGTCTCTCTTGTAAATGAAATCAAGGCAAGACTAACTAATAAACCAATATTTAGTTGTCTTATAACTACTTATGAAAATATTTATTTAAAGTGAGAGGATATTAAATTCGGCGCTGACATGTGCTTGATTTTATGATTTTCTTTTATATATTTAGTTTTTGGAGCCATGTTAGTCACATGCCACATCTCACTACTTTGAGTTGTAGAAAGTGCCTCTCCAAACAATAAATTATCTAAGTCAACACTTTTATATTATTTGTTTTTGAATTAATTATGTTTTATCATTAATCATCACAGTACATGAATCAATTATGGAAAAATTTATCAAAATCACTTTTACATGAGTCAATTATGGAAAAATTTATCAAAATCACTTTTACATCGTTCAAATATTTTTTATATGTTCAAGATTTTAAGTCATCTTATTTTTCATATGCTTAATATTTCATGTTACTAAAATAATGAAACAATAATTAACATTATCTAATTATCTAGGTCAACATTTTTATAATATATGTTTTTGAATTGGGTATGTTTGATCTGTTAATGATGGAAAGTTTTTTGAATTGGGTATGTTTGATCTGTTAATGATGGAAAGTTTTTTGAATTGGGTATGTTTGATCTGTTAATGATGGAAAGTTTTTTAGGAGAAAGGCGTTTTTTGGATGTTTTGGACCAGAGAGCGGAGCTTTTGGGCATTAATGGCTATCTTGGCCGTTAAATTGGCGCTGCCCGGTCATTTTTGGCGGTACTTCCTGTCAGATTTGGTGATCCCCTTCGTACTATCCGTATGATCCTCGACCTATTGTTCTTTTTCTGATCTGGCTGGGCATTTAAGGTACTTTAATTGTACTGTTCTTTACTTTATTTCCCTTTTCTCGTGGAGTTGCCACGTTTATTCCTCGTTCTGCTGCCCATCAATTGGTCTCTGGAAGCATCATCTCGCGCATTGTTTGGTTTCGGACCTGTGTTTTTTCCGTCCGGTCTCTGGGTTTTCCTCCAGTTGTTGGCGGATTTTGTTGTTGATGATTTGTTGTTGAGGAATTAGGAGCAGGTTTACCGGTGTTTGCTGGCCGGCTGGGCTTTTTAGGAGGCGGCGTTTTGTGATGCGGGGTGGCTTCTTTCGATGTTTAGGCCGTTGCGTTGATGCCATGCAGAGCAATGCAGTGGTCTACGCGTTGATCTAGCAGGTTTTTTTGGTCCCTCAAAAGCCTTAGCCTCGGTTTGGTGGAAGTCTGATGATTCTTGCCAGAGTTGGCTGGGCTTTTAAGGAGGTGGTTTTTTTGATGCGGGTTGTGGGGTTTTTCTGGTGTTATTCGCTGCTGCGTTAATACCTTGCATTGAAAGACCAATGCAGTGGTCTGCGCGTTGATTTCGCAGTTTTCAGGTTTAGTGGCTTGCGTTTTGGCAAAGTCCCCGTTCTTTCATGAGCTCGGGGCTGGTTTGAGGGTTGGTCGTATGATGTTTGAAGATTCTTGGTCAGTTTGGACCTTTTCTGGCGGTTTTGTTTAATGTTAGGCATCGTATCCTGCGATTTGTGAGGTTGTGGCACTGGTGCGGTTCCGTCTGAGATTGAACTTGTTAACTCGTGCCCAGGAGCAGTGTTTTTTCGGCCGTGAGGTGGTTTTGAAGGATATTTGGGGTTTATGTCCTTCTTGTTTGGCCGCCTCAGATGGTGTTTTTTGTCGAAGTCTCTGGAAGTCTGTTGGCTAGCTACATTTCGGATGACAATTTAGATGGAAGAGTTAGGCATCTGAGAGCTAGCTGACCGCGTTACTGTTCTCTGGTAACGGCTTTCTTTGATATTCGATTTCCAGGTATGTTCGGTTTCTTTTTTGGCCTATGTTTTTTTAATTCTCCTCTCTGAGAATTCGCTTCTGTAGCTTTGGTGGGTTGGGGTATATTGACAGTTGTACCTTAGGCATATTCGTTGTGGGTTTATGCTATTGGTCTTTCCTCTGCTGTGATTTTTCCCTGGAGGTTGCATTGGATTCTTGTGAAGACTGCTGGTTTCGGTCTTTTATTTTACTGGGGCGCACTGTTGTGCTGTTTGGCGTTGTGCTCTTTCTAGCATTGTGCTAGTTTCCAGAGGAGCATAAATTAATTGGTGTCTGGTCATTGACTGGTTTTTTCGTGCTTCCGTTATGTCTTTGAGGGCAGTTAAAACCTTGGCCCGCACTCCACCAGGGCACTTGCGCCTTAAGCTGGGCGATGGGGTGGAATCGCGGCTCTCTGATTCCTTTTCGCCATTTAATCTGGGCAATCTGGGGCCTGTTAGTGGTCAGGTTAATCTTTTGGACAATGTTTCTACTTCACTGGTATGTTCGGATGACGCTAGTTTGGGTGGGAGTCAGATGCTGAATCCTATCCCTAATTCCACGGCTATTTTTGGTCCTTTGGATCAGCCGAATTTTGATCATCAGACTCTAGGAGACGGTTTTACTGATGCTGGGGATTCTCTTTCTAGGTTGGG
>LPNX010683611.1:581299-662187 GCA_001517045.1 Pseudotsuga menziesii | reverse complement strand
TAAGGATTGGGATTGGCTGATTATTAAAGTTGAAAAAAGGATTCAGAACTGGAGCTTCCGTTGGTTGTCAAAAGGAGGAAAGCTGGTATTGATTAAAGCTGTATTAGAGGCTATTCCTGTTTATTGGATGCATTTCTGGGTTCCTATGGGGGTCATTGACAAAATCAGAAAAATTTGTTTTAACTTTCTTTGGACTGGTAATCAGAAATCCTCTGGATTAGCCTGGATATCTTGGAAGACTATCGCATTGCCTAAATCCATGGGTGGGTGGGGGCTTAAGGTACCTGTCTTATTTTCCAAATCTCTTGCAGCAAAAAAGGTGTGGGATATTATTCAGGGTCCGGGTTTATGGGTTAAGATAGCTTATCAGAAATATATTTTTCCATTAAATAAATTGGATTGGATAAGATCCCCTATTAAAAAGAAAAAGAATATTTCAATCTGTTGGAAAGCAGTCCTTTGGGCCTTTGACCTTATTGGGGAATTTCTGGTCTGGAAGGTTGGTTCTGGAAAAGATGTTCGTATAGGATTAGATCCGTGGGTTGGATGTAAAGGGCGACATTCTTTGCCTAATGCTATGGTTGATAGGCTACATTTGGCTGGTTTCCATTATCTCTCAGATATTGGAACTACTGGTATGTCTGTTTTAATGCCACAAGAATGGTTATCTGCAGATACTTTGGGGTTTAATGATCCCTTTGAGATTGCTGTTTGGAATGGATATATTGCCATTCTAAAAACCAATCATGTAAGACTATCTACTGAAGATGACTATTTTATCTGGAAATTATCCAAAACAGGCAAATATTATCCAAAATTGGGATATAATGAACTTATTTTCAGAGAAGTGGATTTGAACTGGTGGTGGAAGGTTTTATGGAAGATGAAGTGTCCACTAAAAACAAAAATTTTTAGTTGGTTTCTCCTCACTGGTAAAGCATTGACATGGGATGTTCTCTGCTTAAGAGGTAGAGAGGGTCCGGGTAGATGTTATCTCTGCAAACAGAGCTGCGAATCAAATTTCCATATTGCTGTAGAATGCCCTTTTACGCAATCGGTTTGGTCTATTATTGAGGATCATTTGACCCTTAATAATCTATGGAATGGAGTCACAATCTCTGATTGCTTTAAAAACTGGTGTATGTTATCAGATGTAATCCTTATTAAACCTCTACCCATCATTGTCCTTTGGTTTATATGGAAAGCAAGGAATAGTTCTTGTTTTGAGGAATGTGAATCATCTCCAGCTCAGATTTCAAGTTATAGTTTGAGCATGCTGAAGAACTTACCGCAGTCTATCCCTGTGGTTCCTATCAGAACAATTCTTGTAGAAGATATTGATCAGTCATATGCGTGGGGTTATTTTGATGGATCTGCTGCAGGGGATCCAATGATCTGTGGGGCTGGGGGTATACTGTACATTTCCGATAGGCATCATATATCCTTCAAAGCAGGTTTAGGTTTGGGCACGAATAATTATGCAGAATTATGTGCACTTAAGCTTCTCCTTAGGCTGGCTAGGATGCATAATTTGGACAAAATTCAAATTTTTGGGGACTCCCAACTTGTTATTAATTGGGCATCTGGTAAGTATATGTTACAAAATCTTGAATTAGCCTTGATTCTTCAAGAAGTTCATTATTTATCAGACAGTCTTGATCATGTGTCTTACAAACACATTTATAGGGAAAGAAATTCCAAAGCTGATTTATTGGCAAAAGCAGGGGGTAGCATTCATGAGGGTTTTTGGCATACATTTGAACAAAATGAGGCAGATTCCACAGAAACTTTTCAGGTTTTCTAAAGCAGCTGTAGAGTGCTGTCTGTCATATGACAGATTGCTGGTTCTTGATGAATTTCCAGAAATGATGCCATGGCTGACATTGAGGTGCCTTCGAAATTGGTGATCTTTAGCAACATTATTCAGAGCTTGATTTGCGGGCTGGTTGGCCTCTTATATTTCGTACTGAATGAATTTGGAATACTATGTTTTTCATCTCTGGATGATCTGGAATTTACCTTTTTTAGCTGCTGTTTTTTATCAGCATTTAGACTTTTCTGAGACTTTTTCAGCATGCTAGTTCTGCTCTGATTTTTTTGCTACTGATCACATTTTTTTTGATCTGACCTGATTTATCAGGAGTGATGATATAAGTCTGCTATGATCAGACTTAGTTTATTTCATGTACTATTGTTTCTATCTGTTGGAAAGGATTTAGTGAACTTTATGATTTGATGATCTATGATCATTAGATTTGGATTGTGGATTTGTGCTTTTTGAGGCAAATATTGTAATTGACAACATTTTTGTTGTAATTTGTATAATGGACTATGAGGGCCATCTACTAAAAGTGAATAAAGTTATTTACGATTTTTTTCTTTGGAAAAAAAAATGATGGAAAGTTTTATATATTGTTTGAATAAAAAATATTTAATTTTTAATTTTTAATTATATTTATTTAAAATTTATTGTCTTATGATCTCATTTTTAAATATATAGAAAGAAGTTTATTAACATTTAAAAGGATTTTTGTTAGAATCTCGGGATTGGAGCTTTGATCGACTATTAGATGCACCGTTGCACACCATAGACTTAGGGTTTGAAACAAACTACAACCCCTCTCTTAGGTTAATCAACACCTCAACATCATGATCGTTGTCCTCGATGGCCATGCCAGGGCTGTTGCCAACCCCCCACCAGTGTTGCCAACCCCCCACCAGTTCAGATCGTACGTGGATACAAACACAGAAAGGAAACCCATTAGAGGTTTCTCGATCAATACAAATTCCACAATAGATGCAGCAAATGGGAAGGGAGGAATAAAAAAATGATATCAACACCCTGTTGAATTCAGGCCCTCGACAAAGCTTAACCCAATGCAACCTTGGAAAATGAATTCCAAAACCCGCAACAGTTCCATGGTATGAAATACCTGCACTCCAAGTTTTTCCTGTGATATGCACTGAAGGAGTTCTGGAAACAACTGAATTACTGAAAAATAGGGTTCAAATATCCATTTGAATCTCCCAAACCATGACATTTGGGTAAAAACTGAGAGATGTTTTTGTACATGAACTTCTTGTTGAGAAAAACCTCTTTGAGTTTGTTGATATCAATCACTATATTCTCAAAATATGCACCCAATGTTATTGACTAAAACAGGAAAATACAGAACTAGTGAATTACTAAAAAATAGGGTTCAAAGATTCTTATAAATATATCAAAACCATGACACCGGGGTAAAAACTAAGAGAGGTTTTTGTATATGAACTCGTTCATATCCATCTCTATTTGCTCAGAATCCATGCCCAAATTTATTGACTAAAACAAAAAAATTCCAACTTTATTTGTAAGTTTCTAGAAATCTCGCAGTAAATTAGGCCTGTTTTGAAACTATGTAAAACCATAGAACATCGACTAAAATCCAAGTTGTGGCTTGAAAATTAATGGTTGATGCTGAAACTTTGTATGCCTTTAACCCCATTTTTATCAAGAATATTTGTAGAACATTCCTCATTTACCTTGTAGGCTTGGATCTCGTTCTTGGGCACTAACTTGGTGTTGTATGATTTTTTATGTGACTTGGTATATCTATTATGTTCTTGGATTGTGGACTTGGAGACTGGGCTTAGTGCCCAATATTTTTTATTAAAAATAATTAAAAATCCTTACCCAAAAGAACCTAAATACCTTAACCTTGAAGAACAATGCAATTAATCTAGAAAGCACAATCACCCTGCAGAAACCAATCTTTGCCAAAATCAGAATTTTTTTTTACTAAAATTTATATGTGCTAACAATGGCCATCCGAGAAATCCCTGATTTGGTGGATCAACCTAAAATGGAACTCAAAGGACATTATGATCTAAAACTCAACTCAAAAAGATTCTTCATGGTCATATTTAACAATTTAGAGGACTACACAATTGTTTTTGAAGGTGACCCCTATTTCTTCAACTTGGTTGGTCTCTATTCGAGATCGTGGTTAGAGAACTTCAACCCTGATAAATAGGACTTCAAAGAGGCCCTAATGTGGATCAAATTATACTTGCTTCCACAGAAGTATTGGGAAATGGAGATCCTGGAAGGCATTGACAATACCCTAGGTCGATTTGTCAAAGTCTTAGAGGCAACACAACGAGGCTGCTACACCTCTTGTGTAAGACTATGTGTTTACATGAATATCTCTCAGTCCCTACTTAACACCATATGTTTGGACTGGAGGGACTCAAAATGGATTCAAACCCTAGACTAAAACATTCCATAAACATGACCACCTTTTTCGAGACTGCCACCTTAACCAAATTCTTATGAATCCAAAACACTCAAAATAGAAAGATGTTGAGGGTTTTATAAAAGTCACCAATAGACACGAAAACAATTAAAAAAACCCATCAACCATGAAATACCTCCATCCAATTTTAATGTTTGGCCAATAATCCAAAAAAAGGGGATACCTCCTAGTCCACATACCAGGTAGACCACCAAGAAAAGCATGAGACTTCGAGAGGAAATGAAACACAAGAAACAAAAATTCCATATCTCCTTGAGGAGATGGAAGACATGGATTTTGGAGAACTTGACCTCCAAGGAATCAGAGATTCATGTAAGAAAAAAAATATCAATCCCAGAACCACAACTAGAACTCTTATAAAAAATAGTCATCAAAGCAAGAACTACACCAACCAAATATACCAAAAATCTCATCAAGGAAGTGAGACTTGGAATCAAATCTAGTAGTAAAAAATAATTAAATATACCCCATGAGAAGACAAAAAAAGAGGTCATAGAACTAATAGACAATGCCTTGATGAAGTAGGCAATCTAATGCGAAATTTCTAATGCAAAATTTCTAATGCGAAATTCAGACCAATATAGTCAATTGATGGATTTATTTCCCTCTCTTCCTCAAAATATCAAATGAAATTCATATCCTGGAATATAAGGGGATTAAACAAACTCTCTAAATATAGACTCTTAAAAAATAAAATTGTCAAGGAAAAACCAAGTATAATCATGTTGCAAGAAACAAATCCTCCTTCCAAACATTGGAGGTCATTGCAAAGAAAATTTGGAAAGGTTTCAAAGTAGTTGTGGTGGATGCATTTGGAGCATCAGCAGGCTTGTCTCTTCTCTGGAATCCTCAAGCTATAGTGATTGACAATATCTCAACAACTCCAAGAACCATATCAACCAATTACCATTTCATTGGAATGAAAGGAAAAGGGTTCCTGACAAACATCTATGGACCACAACTTGTTGAGCAGAAACTCCAACTCCTAAATCACCTTCAATGGCTTCAAGATCTCTATGATGATTAAAATTGGATTATAGGAGTATTCATTACTATTATCATTGCACTCACTAAGACAAAATGTGGCCTCAAGCGCCTAGACATAGATAGTCATGCCTATAGGAAATTCATTGAGAACAACAATCTGATTGATCTGAGCACAACCAATGGTTTATACACTTGGAAAAAAAGTGAGTAGGAGATCATAACATATTCTCAAGAGGTTTTATCATATAATCTCTTTACACCATAGGGACAAATGGTCTGCAACAATACTCACAACTAATTGCTCGGATTGTTGGCCTATCTAGCTGCATTGGAACTACAAAGGTACAACAACGAATAAGATGTTTAGATTTGAGAAATTTTGGTTTGGTCATTTGGAATTTAAATCCAACATATGGAAATTATGGCAACAAGTGGAAATATACTCAAGTTCCCTCATGTATAGGTTCCAATGGAAACTGAAAAAACATTAAGCAAAAGTTCAAAACCTGGAACAAGAATGTCTTTGGAAACATTCTAGAGGAAAAAACGAATTAAAGACCAAATTGAAAACTTGCAAACAATAAATCATTCTAACAGGACGCATTGAAAGCCTCAACATCCTGGAGAACCTCCTCGACCAACAACTTGAAAAGAGTCTCAAGCAAGAAGAAATTATCTAGCATAAAAAATTATGAGGGTTCAATGATTTAAGGAGGGAGAGAAAAATTCAAAATGATTTCACAACTCCATTCTCCAAAAACTTTAGAACAACAAAATTGTTACTCTTAGAGACTGTCAAGGTAACACTATTCAGAAGCATGAGGAAATAACAACAGAGCTAAAGTCTTACTTACAACACCTGCTCATGAAAATCCCCAGGCGACTGAACAACAACCATCAATGAAATCGCTCAACCCGTTTTTCACTTGATTACGATGGAGAAAAATTCCATGTTTATGCAACCCATCACCATGTAAGAAGTCAAGCAAGAAAACAAAACCATGTCAATGGGAAAATCCTCGGGACCAGATGGCTTCAACTTCGACTTCTTTCACTCTTGTTGCAACATCATCAAAGAATATATCTGAGCCATAGTTGAAAACTCCAACCTTTCCTCAAGTATCCTCTCAACCTTTAACACCACCTTCCTATCCCTCCTCCTTCAAGTCCAACAATCGTCAAGTCTACCTTCTTCTCCCTTCTTGTGAATGGCTCCCCCTCTTGAGGAATTTGTGATGGATAACCCATTTCTCCTTTTCTTTTCATTTTAATGGTCGAATGATTGGGAAGATTCATGCAAGGATAAGTTAGAGATAACTAGCTTAAAGGTCTCTGTTATATCCCAAAATGGGAATTCTTCGTCTATGACGACATTTTTGGTCACATGATGAAATTCCATGACGACACTTCATGACAGTTATTGTCAGTCACCCAAAGGACACTTGTGGATGGAAGGGCCATATTGGGACTTATGTAGCTCTGTTTTACCTCTTTTTTGCACCATTGGGAAGGTAACAGACTAAGGAGCAACTTTCCAAAAACAAACCAACTCCTGCAAAATCTTGGAAATACCCTAAAAAATTCCCTTTTTGACCCATACGTGAGTTTTCAATGTAAAACCTTAATTTTTTCACTTTGCATACGTGGGTTTTCAATGTTGAACCCATGTATACCCTCAGAAATGGTCAAAAAATATAAAATTCTCTAATTTTGGATGGTTTGCGTGGTTTTGGAATTGCCTCCTCGGTTTTAACTTCCCTATCCTCGACCCTAACTCTTCATATTTTTATATAAGAGAGGGAGAGGGGACCATGAAAGAGGACTTAACCTTTCGTATTGTTATTCTGGAAGAATTTGAACTCTCAACCCCCTCATCCTATGCCATAGTTGTCATCTACCCTTGTTGTAGCGCTTGGAAGTTGAGAATCTTGGAGGAGAGAAGCAGGAGATCCAGATCGAAGGTTTCATGAGGTGGCTTGCATGAGGAGAAGGCATACCTTGTACTTATTCCATTGATTAATAAATATTTAATATTCTTCCCTTTCCAAATCATTGTTTATATCTCAGTTTATGATCATATGTTAATGATTATTATTTTAGGGTTTCATGTTATCTTGAATATCATTGTTTTATATGTAGTCAAGCTGATTTGAGGAAGGTTTGAAGTTGTTTTGCAGGTCTCTTGGTTGGAGAGAAAGAAGAGGGATAAAGAGAAAGCTTGGATCAACCTTCAGTGCATAAGGTATGAACACTCCCAACCCTTGAAATCTTGTTTAAATACATACTTGCAGAGCATTATATATCATTATGTATACCCCTAGTATGTGGGTGGCCTCAACCCAAGCCATAGGATCAATTCCTTAACAACAGAAGTAGCGAGTCCACTGGGGAAGCCTTGTTTATTTTGGGTTCTCATTTTCTAGTTTTTCTAGTGTAATTGAAGGTCCGAGTTTGTGTTTCAGTTAAGAACCACCCTCAATCCTTTTTAGACAACCTCCCTGCTAGTTTAAGGTTGGTTTTGACCTTTTTGGGTCCTTCCACTACCCATACGCGACTGCTGCACTCAACAATAGTGTATTCCTGAGCGATACATAGGTACAATGAAGAACACTTGCGTACCATACGCGCCTTGCATCATACTGCACCCGTGCATTCCATTTTTTCAGTGTTTTGTTTTTACTTTTTGGCATGTTTGGGGAAAGTATGTTGCAGTTTGTGGGGTCCTCTTGGGTCCTTGTCTGTGAAATACCATTGGGAAGTGGTGTCTCCCCTTGAGTGTGATATTAACTGGATTTGTGAAACCTTTTTGAAGACTTTGGGCTTGTCTCTTGCTCTTTACCCCACCTCCTTCATTGGCATGACCTCGTTGTGCAAGGTGTTGATCAACCTCTATTAGCAGGTATAGACTAAACTTAGGAGCCATCTGATCTCTGTCTCTTTCAGTATTGTTGGTCAAGTCCCTTTTTCCAAGGTGGTTGGCTTGTTCCCTTATGCAAGTCTCCCTCCCAAGAGAGGTCTAGTCAGACTTTAGGGTAGCTTAGGGTCTATTTTGTGGTCATAGGGCAGAGGTCCTTGTGCTTTGTTTTACATAATTTCCATGTACTTATTTGTAGGTTGTTTGTCTTTATCATTCAAAAAGAAAAAGTAAAAAGAACAATTCTTTGATTTATATTCATTTAGGCTAGGGTTTAGACTTATATGCATTTCGGCTAGGGTTTAGACTTATATGCATTGCATATCTTTGTCTTTTGAGAATAAAAAAAGATATCTTCCTTTTGTGGCCTCCATCTCCAGTTCTGAAAAGAAAAGAGAAGTAAAATTCTTTTCATTTTGAATCTATTTCACATTAGTCATGTTGTTTTTGCTTTCAAGTGAAAACATCATTAGTTTCATTATCGCTACCTTTGAGTAATCAATGGCCCCTAAAAAGAAGGTTACTATTTAAAACATATTAGTAATATTTTCTTTCTAGGGATGACACACACTAGTCTAGGCTAGTGTTTTGGGTTAGGGTTATGTTTAAAATACCCAAAACTTTAAACTCACACATAATGAAATTTCATTTAGGAAATATGATTTCACAAAGAAGTGAACCAGAAATCTCCTGTCACACAGGAGTCAAGCATGAGGTCATGCGATACTGAGTTGCAGAGATACCCTTCCAATACTCAGTTGAGCATACACCAGAGCTCCCGTGTATCTGGGGATTCACTCAGTACCTCCTTATAGCCCCATGTGGTGCCTGGTATTATTTGAGTTTTGATCTTAGCTACCCTTCCCATGCAAATCGGCTGGAGTGATGAGTATTCCACCAGACCTTCTTTGTGATTTTGGTAGCCTTAGTGTATTGATCTCTAGGACTCTACATGGGTTATGGTGGAAATTTATTTCTGATATACCTAGCACATGATCGAGAGGAAATCCCTTACATACAAATTGGGAAAGTGGTTTGTTGATTCAAGTGCTTGGACCCAAGGAGGTGTATGGTGGACCCAAACTGTCCTTCTCCATTCACTGGTTAGTTCTAGGCCCTCGTCATCCCATACTATCCTTTGGAAGGTATCCTTGTGTGCCTAGTCTGGATACTTACGAATTTCTTCTAATGGTGTGCTCTCTGTGCTGTTGGTTTCCAGTCGATCTCAGAATTTTCTTTCTTGTTGAGTCAGAAACTATGGCTAGAAACCCTATGGACACCAACGAGGAGAGCCCCATGCAAGGGGCTTCTTGTTCTTTTCCTTTTACTAGGAAAGTTGGTGTTCCTTGATGGCCACTTTGAATTTACCTGGATTCACCCTTGGGATACCGGTTTGGTTGTTTTCCACTCCAAATGTCCCGAATGCTCATGATGCTTATCAAGAAAGAACCTTATATCAATGAAATCAAAACAATATCAGCCCTTCACCAATAGAAACCTCTCTTCCTCCTTGTACCTCATATTGTGAAAGTTCTGATACTAGTAACCTACAGTCTAAAAGGAATAAAAGGAGGAAGAATAGGAAGAAGAAGCGAAAGCAAGGGGGAATCCACCCAAACTATGCAATTAATGTTGGACACAACTCCCCTAGCCTCTGTGGGTCATGGTTGTGGGAATTAATCCCAACTTGTAAATCAATTACACTCACAAAATTACTAGTCAAACATGCAAAATTCCACAAAAAGGAGACTGAATATGGAGCATAACAAAATCCTGTAATGAATAAGTGTACATCATCCAATCTCATAAAGTAATAGGCTATCCAAATATATAATTACATCATATATTCAAAAGCATAAGGATGCTATTTGAATTGGATAAAAAAGCAGGCTTACTAAACTAGTCAAAATCCCCCATAGGTGCATAAATCACTTTCCTAATATGTCAAGATGGTCATGAATTGGCTAAGTAAGTTGTACCAGCTGATAAGTGATGGAAATATATCAGATCCATGCTTTTGGATGGAGAAAAATAAGGAGGACGGTTAAGGAAAAAAACAAGACAGTTACTCCTAGACTAGCTTTTCCCTTTTTCCTTAAAACTACTAAAAGCAAGGAAGCTTTCAGAAAAATCAAAACTGTGCCTTTTCTATTCTATAATTACTACATAGTTGTCAGAATATTTCCCAGGATGTTTCTAAAGCGATCCTTAAGCAAGTTTTAGCATTTGTAGACTTGTAGGTGCAAGTGGATGCCAACTAGCATAGTAAGGAATATAGGAATCTAGGAATAAGACAAAAATGATTAATTAAGATCGAATATGGGTAACTATGGGTTTGATTATTCTAAAACCCCCACTTAAGCATAAATTTATGTAAAAATATCAGAAAAATATAGGGCCTAGCAACAAGGATTAGTCACCCTTTACATGCTGCTTGTCCATACAACCAAGGAAAGAGGCAAAAACCCAGTGGGAAAATCCTCCCTTAAACATGGACACAAAACAATTTTTTTGGAAATATTGTTATCAATTAGTCTTCACCATGTGATCAACAATCCCCAACAGTGATTTGAGATTATTGAAGGTCTTCTCACAAAACACCTTGGTGAAGATGTTTGTTACTTTCTCTGAAGATGCGTAGTAGAGTAGAGCAATGGTATCATCATGCACAAGCTCCCTGATATAGTACATATGGATCTCAATGTGCTTGCTTCATTGTATTTAAACTGGATTAGTAGATATTTGAATGGTGCTTTGATTGTCACAATATATGACAGTGGAAGTCTCTGATTCAATTCCACATTCTCCAAGTATCCCCCGCAACCACAAACATTGAGTAACTGCATTCACAACTCATTTATACTTTGCCTCTGTAGATGAGAGTGCATGAACACAAATACTGAAGTATACTTTCGATATGTGTTGTCACCTACCTAATCACTGTTAGTAAATCCAACTAGTTCTAAGTCATATTTTGCTGCATAAAAAATACCATGATTTCTTGTTCCTTGAACAAAATTCAGAATTATTTTAGCTGCTTTCCAATGGATTTCATGAGGCTGATCCATGTGTTTGGAAGCCACACTAACTGCATAAGACATGTAAGGTCAAGTATATGTAATATAAATCAAACACCCAATTAA
Source organism: Pseudotsuga menziesii (assembly GCA_001517045.1). Classification (NCBI taxonomy): domain Eukaryota; kingdom Viridiplantae; phylum Streptophyta; class Pinopsida; order Pinales; family Pinaceae; genus Pseudotsuga; species Pseudotsuga menziesii. The sequence goes on along the minus strand of LPNX010683611.1, from coordinate 650,848 downwards.
CTTCTTATACAGTGTATTATTTACCGTAGGAGAAGAACTTGCTTCTTCAAGCTTAACTCCAGAAAGGAATGGAGTCTTGCTTGGATTGCATTCCTTCATGTTGAACTTGTTGAGAATATCTGAAGCATACTTGGAATAATGAAATTTGATTCCATGTTGGGATTGAGAAATTTCGAGACCCAAGAATTGACTCAACAATCCCAAATCTGTCATAGAAAAGGCATGGTTCATTGCATCCTTTAAGGAGGCAATCTATTTCTTTGAAATTCTTGTTATCAATAGGCCATATGCATACAAAACAATAATCATTAAAGAACCATGTATTATATTCAAATAGACATTCGAATCAGACTTGCATCAAACAAAATTCTGTGACAACAGAAAGCCATCAATATTGGCATACCAAGCCCTAGGGGCTTGCTTTAGCCCATACAATGATTTCTTTAACCTGCACACTAAATATGGATTAGATACAAAACCTTCTGGTTTCTACATATAAATCTCTTCATTCAGATATCCATGTAGAAAGACACACTTCACATCCATGTGATGCACCTCCCATTGCCTTGAAGTTGCAATGGCTAAAGCTAGCCTTATGGAGTCCATATTTGCCACTGGTGCAAACATGTGTGGGTGCAAAGGCCTCATTGTAATCAATACCTTGAACTTGTGAATAGCCCATAGCTACCAATATTTCCTTATATTTCAAAGGTGAACCATCAGAAGCAAATTTGGTTTTATAAACCCACTTAAACTTTACTAGCTTCCTCCCTGGGGGAAGATCAACTAGTCCCCATGTGTCATTCTTCTGGTGCGATTTGTATTATTCTTTAATGGTTGTTTTCCATATTGGATCATCTGATGCATCTTCATATGTCTAAGGTTCAAATTCAACCATCAAATAGCACTTCTCAGCAAAGAGTGGATCTTTCACATAAAGGGCACTCTCAAATTGAGATCTAGTATTCCCAGTGTCACTAGGGTTCCCAACTAGTTCCCCAACTGCATGAATGGTTCATTTTGCTCATTTTGGTCTTGTAGGACTGTTAATATCTACAATTAAATCATCATTACCAGACATATCATAATCAGCAAACTCATTAGTCTCTTCACTTACAATCAGTGGTTGTGGTGATGAAGAGGAGTCTCCAACTTCAATTGCTGCTAAAGGATATTCTGCAAACATAACACTCCTTTCAATGAAATCCTTTTGAGTGCTCAAGTTGATCAACTTGTATCCTTTTGAATCTTTTGAATACCCAAAAAATAGGCACTCTTGGATTTGTGTTTTTAAACCCTTCCTCTTTTTAGTTGGAATTCTAGCCCAAGCCTTTGAGCCAAACATACTAAAATGTGTCACATCTGGCTTGTGCCCACTCCAAGATTCGAAAGGAGTGATTCCATCAAGTTTATTGTGTGGAACCCTATTTCGGAAATAGGATGCATAGTTTATAGATTCAGCCCAAAGCTTTGGTGCAAAAGTCTTAGAATCCATCATGCAATTTTCCTTCTCCTTGAGTGATCTATTCTTCCTCTCAACAACACCATTTTGCCGAGGTGTGTAGGGAATAGAATGCTGCATCTGGATACCTACATGTTCACAATAATGGATGAAATATGACATGACATACTCTCCACCATTATCAGATCTGAGGATCTTGAGTTTCCTCCCATACTGGTTCTCAACCAAGGCTCGAAATACCTTGAAGAGGTAAAAAACTTCAAACTTATGCTTTAGGAAGTAGACCCGAAAATACCTGGAAAAGTCATCTGTGAAGGTTAAGACATATTTGGATTGACTTATGGATATATGAGGGAATGGACCAGAAATGTAACCATGGATTAACTCAAGGGGTACAGAGGTTCTCTCATGACTAGCTCTCTTATACTTGTGCTTTGGGTGTTTTCCTAGGATGCAACCTTGGCAGACTCCCTTAGAAAACTTAATCTTTGGTAACCCTGTGACCATGTATTTGTCACTCAAATATGAGAGATACTTGTAGTTAAGATGAACAAATCTCTCATGCCAAATCTTGATTGCTTCATTAGCATGAGAGAGAAGAGCTGAGGGGTTTGACAAAGGTAGGAAATGGGAAAACTTGTATACCTTCGAATTGTGATCCACAACACCTTTTGCTATGAATTTACCATTTCAACTTCATTGGTAGAGAAAATGACTTTATTAGGAGACCCAGTGTGGGTCATCTGATACATTGAAAATAGGTTAGCAGCAAGACTTGGGACATACAACACATCAATGAAGGAACCATGATCAAGATCAATCCTACCCTTCCCCCAACTATCAGTAACAAAGTCATCTCCCAAAACAATTTTTTGACCTTTCGAATCATCAAGAGAGGAGAAAGTCTCTCTTGTCGAAACCATGTGTCGAGAAGCTCCAGAAACAATGATGAAGGTGGATGATCTTGAAGTGCTGGAAACCAAGGAATGTACTCTCTCCTTGTCATCTGAATTTGGTCCTCCTTCCCTCTTCTTTGGGCATTCAGGAAGGGATATGTTGTTCTTATCCAGGATTTGGGTCAACGTGTCAATTTTCTTTTTCATACAAGAGCTCTCAGGATGACGGCCCTTACTGCAGTATGTGCACTTGCTCATTTCTCCTTTGTTATTCTTCTTTTGGAATTTATTCTTGGATCCTGGGGGATCCTCTTGAGACTTTGAATTGTATCTCTTTTGCTCATTTGTATTTTTGGTTTTATTCTTGCCTTTTGAATCCACCCTCGAATATCCAACAACCAAAGCTTGGTATTTGGAAGGTTTGATGGTGCCCATCATTACCTATTTATCTTGCTCCTTGGTGAGGGATTCCATGAACTCAGCAAGCTTAGGAATCTTACAGGTTCGTGCTGTAAATTTGGTGGCATGGAAGGTCGAAACAAACATTGAATATTCGGGAACAAGCTTCGAAAGTATGGTCAATACTAGTTTCTCATCCTTCTTTTCGATTCTGCAATGTTTTAACTGTAGAACAAGGGCCTTAATCTTGGAAAAGTAGAGTTGCAAGGATTCGAAGCTGTTGGGACTCAATGAGATTAGATAATTCTCTAGTTTATGTCCTCTTATTTCATCTGTCTTTCCAAAAATATCTTCAAGCTTCTCCCAAACCTGATTTGGTGATGTCAATCCATCAATATGGAAGAGGAGGTCTATTGAAATGATCAAGCACAAAAGACCATAGGGCTCATCGCTCATGTCGTTCCATTTAAATTTTCTCCGCAGCTGCATTGGGATCTGCCTTAGTTTCCATGGTAAAATTGTAGAGCCCTTTGGCTCTCAACAAAATCTCCATGTTGGCTTTCCATTCGAAGAAATTGAATGGAGTCAAGACGATCCTTTGAGATTGGTCCATATCTCAACAAATGTGCCCTTCAACCAACAGAATGCGCTCCGATTCAGTGATGTCGAACCTGAAATAGCAATATGGAAGGAGATAAATAAATATACAAAGGCTTTGATACCATGTGAAAATAAATTTCAAGCTATAAATAAATTACACTCACAAAATTACTAGTCAAACATGCAGAATTCCACAAAAAGGAGACTGAATATGGACCATAACACAATCATGTAATGAATAAGTGTACATAAGCCAACCTCATAAAGTAATAGGCTGTCCAAATATATAATTACATTAGATATTCGAAATCATAAAGATGCTATTTGAATTGGACAAAAAGCAGGCTTATTAAGCTAGTAAAAATCCCCCATAGGTGCATAAATCACTTTCCTAATCTGTCAAGATGCTCACGGATTGGATGAGTGAGTTGTACCAGATGATATGTGATGGAAAGAGATCAAATACATGATTTTGGATGGAGAAAAATAAGGAGGATGGTTAAGGAAAACAACAAGACAATTACTCCTAGACTAGCTTTTCCCTTTTCCCTTTAAACTGCTAAAAGCAAGGCAACTTTCAAAAAAACTAGAACTACACTTTTGCTATTCTGGAATTACTGCATAGTTGTTAGAATATTTCCCAAGATGTTTGTAAATAACTCCTTAAGCCATTTTTATCATTTGTTGACTTCTAGGTGCAACTGGATGCCAACTAGCATAGTAAGGAATCTAGGAATATGGGAATAGGACAAAAATGATTAATTAATGTCAAATATGGGTAACTATGGGTTTGATTATTCTAACAATGTCAGGGGAATTAATCCAACCTATGCAAGTCATGTTGGACCTAGTCATCCAACCTCTGTAGTTCATGCTGGAGATAAACACTCAGCCTCTGCAGGTCATGTTGACCTTAACCACCCAGCCTCTGCAGGTCATGCTAGGGGCACTTACCCAACCTCTGCAAGTCATGTTGGACCTAACTACCTAGCCTATGGAATTCATTATAAGGGAATTTACTCAACCTCTACAAGTCATGTTGACCTTAGTCACCCATCATCTGCAGGAGATGCTCAGAGAAAACAACTAGCCTCTAGAAGTCATGTTTGACCCAACCTCCCAGCCTATGTAGGTCACACTGTGGGAAAATAGTAATCCAATGCAAGTCATGTTGAAACTGTTGAGAAAACCAACCATTCAATATGCAAGACTAAGTTCCCTTATAATATTTGCGAGGGAGATCACCTTACCCATCGGTGCCCTGCTATTGCAAAGGTACGAAGAGTGTGGTCTGAGTCTCAAGGATATCTTGTTCCTGAACAACCTATGGTTTCCCAACAACCCTTTCAACCTTCGGTTGATAAAATGGTTGAACCAATGCGATATTTGGTTATTCCCACTCTTCCTTCAAAGAGTGACTTACATCAAGTGGTTGAACCAATACAATATTTGGTCAAATCCCACTATTCCTTTGCAAAGTGACCCCGATCAAGTGATTGAATCGATGTAATCTTTGATCAATCCCACTCTTCCTTTGGAGAGTGAGTTTCCTTCTAGTCATGTTTTCTTCACTACCAATTCATAACTTTCTGGATAAGGGGGCACTAACTTCGTTTCGGATGAACCCTCTCCAAGCCCTCAAATTGCTTCCATTGATTTGGAAAACCAAACTGAGCCACCCCTTCCTTTGGCTGCACCTTTTCAGATAAAGGTCCAAGTTGAACACTCACACGATTGCTCATTGTATTGTCGATGAAGGTGCCTCTGTCGGTATTTTATCCATGTTTTCTTAGAGAGGCATGGGATCTGTTAGCCTCATGTCAACTGTTAACCAGTCGTCAGCCTTTGATAGAAGACCTATTCAAACTTTGGGAGTTCTTACTCAAACACCTGTTACTTTGGGTGGGAAGACCTTCTTAGTTTATTTCATGGTTATAAAGGACCCCTTGGACTTTAATATGTTCCTCAGGCGTGATTATGTGTATGATATGCAAGTTATGGTGTCTACACTCTTTCGGTGATGTATTTTTCTCACAAGGAAAGCATTGTCACCGTTTATCAGCTGACATTCGTTGATCCCCCTCCTTACCTAACTATAGACCAAGTCTATCCTTTGTTAATTCCTAGTGTTTCGGTAGACACTACCCTGCCACATGTGAATTATGTGGCCTTATATCCCTTATGTCCAATAACTACTAAGAAGAATCCTTAATTTGTATTCATACATACCTTCTCGAGACTCGGTCCCAACAGTTGAGTAGGTGATCTATCCAATGGGGACTTTGGAGCCCGCTCACCACCCTATTTATCCAACTGAATGCTTAGACATGTGTTCTATCTAGGATGGTTTACTTCCTTCAGATGAAGTCTTATTAGAGTCCATGATATAGTTTAACCTTCTTATGGATGTTGACTCAATTGTAGTTAAATCCAACCCTAACTTGCTTAGTGACTCTGATCCTTCTGATGACTGATCCTCAAGCTTTGAAATTGTTGATTTTTTCGACTCTCCCATCGAGTAACAAGTTGTTGATTTTGATGAGTTTGAATCTTCTTGTAAATTTTCAACTCTTGTAGTGTTGAAAGTGTCCCCACAGACTCTGTTACCTATACCAACTTTAGCTTTCCTCTTGAGGTTGATATTCTTGATTATAAATCCTCGGGCCTCGGCACTATAGATTTTTGCTCGGTTAACTATGCCTTGACTAGGCATTTTGTTGAAGTTAGTGAAGTTGCGAATGTTTCTACCAGAGTGGCTTGTATCATATATATTCTTCTGAATATGATATTGATACTGTTATTTCTTAGAGACGAGATTCTTAATTGGATTAACCATTGATTATTGGTCTCTCCCTTTTATTCAAATTGTAACTGCATTTTCATGTATCCTTCTCACACTTATGAGCATGATGGCGACTTCCATGCTTTTATCCCGTTATATAATCCCTCATCTCTGTTTTCATCATCGCTCAGACTGGTATCTTTTCGACGTTGCAACTTGAAAACCTTTACCTAGAGGAGATGCTCCTCGAGTTTCCTTATATTGCTCATGTTCCTTGCACTATGCTTAGATATGTTCCTCGCGCTTGGAACTAGTTCCACATGCTAGCTCTAATACTCGTCTCCTCCCATTTAGAGCATTCCTTCAACTTTCCTTCGAGCTCATTAAAAACAGTAAGGAGGCCACATGTTTACTTTTCTGGGCTTGTTAAAACTTTACGGGAAAGGTATGGAGTCACCTTTAATTTTTGGTCTGACTCCTTAAACATGACTAGGTTGTCGAGTTCACTTGTCCCTTCAAAATAGTTAAAGGATTTGAAGGAACATCCACATCGGTATAAGTTTAACCCTTTTCTGGACCATGTGGATTACTTACGAAAAATGAATACTCTAGTCAACTTTGGATAGAAGATTATTCCCAGGTATAGGTTTATCTCATTTTCGGGCCTGAGAGATAAAAATTACGAAAAAGGAACATGTTTGAACTTACTTTTCTTTCCCATGCTCTGGTTTAAACCATGAAAAATATTTTGAACATTCTTTATGTCATTGTCATGCTCGTTAAAATTAAGTACAAAGAATTGAGTTTATTGTTGGATGCCCCATACTCGTAAATAAATGGAACATCCTGAGTGATCTGCCTTCCTTCACACTCGTTAAACTAAGGCTATGTTCTTGCTCTCGAAGGAGCGTCGATTTGGTGATGGTTTACCCCTTTTTCAGACCTTGCCGACTAACTATGAAAAAGGAATACCGTAGTTTTCTTGAGCTAAGAGAGTTCTTCTCTGGATTGCTTTATACTTTTTTGAACTTAACATGCCAACTTTACGAAAAGCCCCCCCTAGAGTATTCTTTGGTGTTTTTAGACTCTCAAATTGTGAAAACTCCGCTGAGCATCCACTAATTTGAGATAGTAAAATCCAAGGATTAGTGCTTTATCAAGCACTCTTCTATCTCTTCTTCGAGCTTTGTAACAATAAAGAAGGTCCCGAGTTTTCCTTCTTGGACTCGTTAAACCTTTACAAGAAATATGGAAATGGAAGTTCATTCAAATGTATTTTATATCATGGAAACAAGTCTTGTTTCCTTGATCAAAGAAACTTTTTTTAAGTCTATCAACAGTTGGGTTCTAGTTTTAGGCCTTAGGATTAAGCTTGATCTTAGAGTTATTACTCCTACAGTTGCTCGCTTTTCCAATTATATGGAGAATCTATCAATGTCTCCTACATTGAATATTTGTATCATCCATCCATTTTTATCTAAGGCTTCATGAGTCACATTTGTGTCGTGCTCATTATTGAAGGATACAACCTATGTTGGCCATTCTATAGTTTCCTTGACCTTTTGTTTCAACCACTCCCCGGTATCAGTTCATTACATCAAGTCTTCAGTGGTCCTTGTTGCAAAAATTTTCCCCAGTTCCAAATCAAACCAATCTTTGACTTCCCTGGTGTTGGATAATGGAAGATGCCATAATGTGTTCCTTACAACAGATATATTCCTATCGACTTCAACACATCTTGTTGTGAGAATGAGATTTAGAGTTTATGACAGTACCTTGGGGATTGCAGTCATCAGTGACAATTTTCCTTGCTATTGGGTAGTGACAATACCTTAATGTTCCCTACTCGATGGATTCTTCAGATGTTCGACTTCAAGACCATTTATTCACACTTGTTAGAATGTACCAGGTACTTCAAAGGGGAATTTTCATTAATGGTGGTTTCCCTCACGTTTTTTACAGTTTTCATCAATGATCGATAATGAAATGGTTTCCTCCATGTTCGACTGCAGCTCCTCTGTTCACATGGTTAGGATTCATACCTTTGGGTGGTTTGGATGGAATACCTTGGGCTAATAGTAGCATCATCGTCTTTTTATATTGCCCGAGTTGCACAATACCTTGTCACATGTCATATGCCATTTTTCGATACATAGATCCACCTTGTATACTTGTGACTATTATCGTTTATTGAGCATGGATCCATGTTGTTCATTTGTGGCCATGAATCCTCTGAATTTTACATGGCATTTTTTTGGATATTGTGCGGTCATGCTAGTTACATTAGTTATACACATGTTGGATCTACCTCGTATATTTATGGCGACCATTTGTATACGGACATGTATGTTCCAGAGATCATATTGTATGACATTTATCTATCTTTTAAGTACCTTCGTTTGAGCCTACGATCTTGGATTCTCCAGTTTCTTTGACTCCATAACTCAACCATTCCCTATTTACAATGTATTTCAGCTATCATCTTACCCTCTAGCCTCATACATTAGGGGGCATCTGTTATAGCCCAAAATGTCACTTCTCCGTTCATGAAGACATTTTTGGTCGCATGATGACATTCCATGACAATACTTCATGAAAGTTACTGTCAGTCACCCAAAGGAAACCTGTGGATGGAACGACCATATCAGGACTTCTGTAGCTCCATTTTACCTATTTTCTACACCATTTGAGAGGTAACAGACTAAGGAACAACTTTATAGAGAAAACTAACTCTTGTAAACGTTTGGAAATACCCTGAAAATTTCCTTTTTGGACCCATATGTGAGTTGTTAGTGTAAAATATGCATTTTTTCACTTTTCATACACTGGTTGTCAGTGTTGTACCCATGTATACCATCATACATGGTTAAAAAATATAAAATTCTCAAATTTTGTGTGGTTTGGGTAGTTTTGGAATTTCCTCCTCAGTTGTAACTACCCTATCCTCAACCCTAACTCTTTAGATTTCTATATAAGAGAGGAAGAAGGGACCATGGAAGGGGACTTAGCCTTTCGTATTTTTATGCTGGTATAATTTGCACTCCCATCTCCCTCATCCTATGCCCTAGATGTCATCTACCCTTGTTGCAGAGCTTGGAGGAGAGAAGTAGGAGATCCAGATTGAAGGTTTCACGAGGTGCCTTGCATGAGGATAAGGTATATCTTGTACTTCTTCCATTTATTAATAAATATTTGATGTTATTCCCTTTGCAAATCATTGTTTATATCTTAGTTTATGATCATATGTTAATGATTATCATATTAGGGTTTCATGTTATCTTGAATACCATTGTTCTATATGTGGTCAAACTGGTTTGAGGAAGGTTTGAAGTTGTTTTGCATGTCTCTTGGTTGGAGAGTAAGAAGAGGGATAACGAGAAATATTGGATCAACCTTTAGTGCATAAGGTATGAACTCTCCTAACCCTTGAAATCTTGTTTAAATACATACTTGTAGAGCATTATATATCAGTATGTATACCCCTAGTATGTTGGTGGCCTCATCCCCAGCCATAGGATCAGTTCCTTAACAACAATCTCTATCTTAATCAAAACTCCCCTACCTAATATCATCAACAATTTGATGATTCCCTCCTTACTGGTCACCCTCTTATCGAGAAGCCATCATATTCAAAAAAATCCTTGATTTCTTTATGGAAGCATTAGGTAAGACCACCAATAAGGAAAAAATACAACTATTTTTGTTCAACGCCCCCTTCTTATCCAAAGCTACATAACACATTTTCTATGATTCAAAAAATGTTTCCTTCCTTCTAAGTATCTTGGAGCCCCTCTCACGGAAAAACCCTCGTGTCAAGCAAATTAGAAATATATCTTGGATTGTATAGAAAATAAACTTTACAGTCGGACATTTTTCTCTCTTAATCTAACAAGTAGGTTGGTCTTGGTCAAATATGTTCTTCAATCCACACCCCTCTACTTTTTCTTTGTTCTTCCGTCCCCCAAAATCATCCTAAAAAAATCAAGAACCTCTAGAGAAAATTCCTTTGGGGAAGTGATAATCATCAAAGGAAATGTAACTTAGTAATTTGGGATGATATCTACAAGCCAAAACTCTTAGAAGGTATTGGACTTCGAGACTTGGGAACCATCAACAAGGTTATGGGATTGAAACTCTAGTGGAAATGGAGCACTCACAAATATGAAGCATGGAGATTGTTTTGGCATGCCAAATACACTCTAGAGATATATGAATAAGAGCTAATTATATTCAATAGCCAAACTGTAGGATCCATCATATGGAACCTAGCTTAGTCCAATCACAAAGCTATCAAAGATCACAGTTTATTGGGAAATAAAGAATGGAGCTTCAACTCCTTTTTGGGAAGAGTCTTAGAAACAATCCCCAAATCTTAGACAATAATGCCCAAAACATGTTTATTGGGAATATCTAAGTACTCAAAAATCCTATCAGGTTGATCACTTTTGATATAACGACATCATGGGATAGGAATGATGACACCGGGTGCCCTTGGAATGATGGAAGCTAAAACCCCTCCAAATCTACACTCCAAATATAAGCTCAGAAATTCAAAACATAAGGATCAAAACCAATCATGTCAAGGATTGACTCCATTGGGGACAAAAATCTTTGGTAAGCTACACCATCAAAGAAGGATATGTAATAGCGATAGGCCACACTAACCTCCCAAAAGACCCCATTTGGTTTCAAATCTGGACCATGGATCTTTGGCCTAAAATATCAATGTTTTTATGGCTCCTCACTTGCAATATAACTCTCACCTAAGGCAACCTACTCAAAAGAGAATTCCAAGGTCCCTCTCACTACCATCCCTACAACAATCACCAGGAAGACAAGGAGCATATTTTCCATTCCTACACCTTCACCTCAAATTTATGGGATAAGGGAGCCACTCTCTTTTTTACCTCAGACATAAATGGATTGAACATAAACAACACCCTTTCCAACTATAGAGAGATCTCCTTCACCAACTCGTTGTTCAATTGTCTTTAGTATCTCTTCTCGACCTTCCTCGTTTGGGAAACTTGGAAGGAGCGAACCAAATTGTTTTTGAGATGAATTGTAGCCCACAAGTTTTGTTTAGCAAAGGCTCATATTCAACATTCAAGAAACTTGACTCCAACATTGGATAGATCAAGACAAGTAACTCAACAATCAAGAAGAGAGCATCTTGAAGTTTTCGGACCTAAATATCCAATAATTTGTCATCCTCTCTACTCCATCCAAACCCGGGGTCATCATCCCCTCCTCTAGAAGGACCCTTTAAAATTAACTTTGAAAAAGATTCTAAGAAAAACCTAGGGCAAGCGGGCTATAGAGGAGTCTTCAAAGATAACACATGAACAATAATAAGGGAATATGCATGTTTTCTGGGAATTAATAATAACAATGTGATGGAACTTTCGGTGCTCCTAAGGGGTCTGAGCATATCAATAAGATGGGGCTACAAGCAAGTCATATATGAAGGATATTCACATATCCTTATCATGCTAATGGTCAATACACAAAATGACAATCCAGTAAAAAAACTAATACACAATTGGAGACTTGAAGATGCCACCCTCGCCTTGGTTTCCTCCATCATCGAAAGTCAATATTGTATCCCACTCCATGTAAGAAGAATGACCAACAAAGTTTTAGACTAGATGGCCAATGTGGGATTCTCCCTTGTATTTAGAACATTGGGTGACCCAAAGTTCAAACTAGAAGATAAATCCTTCATGGAGTAATGCCAATGGCTAGACAAGTTGAACATAGCTGACACCACACATCACCCATGTAGGTTGATCATGGAAGACACATGGACCACTTAGAATTCCCTAGCTCATCTTATGGACACCTCAAGGAGGCGCGCCATCTAGGATGTCATGATGGTCCACCTAGCCCCAAGTGGACATGAGGCGGTGGTAATCCATGTGGAGAACATGGTCCAAAGAAACCCCCATCAATGAGCCACCACTCCCTTATGCAACGATACTTGAGCATATCAATAAGCATAACAAGGGAGAGGAGGAAGTACAACAACATGATGAAATGTGATTTCACAAAAGAGGAGAATGATAGGGCAATAATAGAAACAATCTAGAGCATTAATCCCAAAGGAAGAATGTAATTCACCATCATTCTCATAGTCGTGCTCAAATAATTCAACAATGATGATCAACAAAAGTGCAATAGCAGGGGTTGGACCATGGGGCGTGGTAGGGGGAAGAAATGTGAAAAATCTGAGTTTTTAAATCCCACCAAAAACCAACTCAAAGCGACTTCAACCACGAATCAGTACAAGGATTCCATCCCTCATGCTTGCAAAACTGAAATTGAAAGAATGGAATAACAAATTGGGCAAGAGACTATCATTTTCCAAGAGGTGGATGAATTGGAAACCTTAGCGAACTGGATTACTGATCTAGGGGTCTCATCTTCTCAACATGATCTCTACGATCACTTACGAATAATCTTCTCGATGGACAACGTTTTGCTTGGTTGTATCTTCATTGACCAAAGGAAGGAAATCGATAGTCTAGAGGAGGAATTACAACTTTTTTCAGAGATGACCACAAACATCATTGTTCTAAAATCCATTCTAAACCATATCAACCACTTTGTTGGAGTTGAATTCATCCCCTGATACCCCCCTTCGCTTGCCAATCCAAGCAATGATGAGAAGGAAGATGAGGACATTAATAGGGAAGCACAGGTTCCAAAGTAGAACAATGTAGTCTTCCAAGCAGAAATGGGCTTCAATCCTTTAGAAGATTGGATACAAAATCCAAGAGATACCAGGAACAAGGTTATGCTATACAAATTCTTTGTGGTCCTAACTTGGGTCACCAAATCTCTACTAAGTAGGGTCGTTATATGGAGCAAAACACAGAAATCATCAACCTCAATCACACGCTAGTCGTGTTGTGAGACTAAAGGAGCATGGACAATATTATGGCTAGAAAATGTACATCATAGGGAGACATCTGGACCTAAAGATGGCATCAAAATCTTCATCAGCTAGGAGCTCCTGCAACAACCCATACATCATCGATGAGGATGAAGACCAACCTGGCACCAAATGGGGTCTCTTTCTGCATCGTTTCTAGTTTTTTTTGCTATATTTCCATTCATGGCTATTTTGCAAATTCTAAATTCAATACTCTAGACTTAGTCTTAGGCAAAAAACCTCTATTGGTTATCAGTCAACCCTTTATCTATCAATCATTTCAAGACTACAACAAACATGAATATTTTCCAGACTTTTTATACGTCTTGGTCTCTCCCGAAAGTAGGTTGAAAACGATTTTTGATGACATTTGTAGTTTTGACTTTTTCAATTAAATAAAAGGCTTGTGAGTCTTATTAAAAAACTTTGAAAGGTTCATTAAAATGAACATTCTAATAAAAATACAAATTTATTATAATATATTATTATTATTTTTTAATCTAAAATGTTAAAGAGATGTGAAGAGAAGTAATATTCAATCTCTTATTTTTCAAACAGTTTAAATTTTGTTTTATTTTTTCAAACAAAATATTAATATATTTAAAATTTGTAAAACTAATAATAATAAACATACCCATTTCTTTTGTATATGTAAACTCTAAATATTAAAATTAGATATAATAAATTTGTACTATAGAGAAAATGAATAAAACTTATACAATGCATAAAAAATTAATAAAATCTAAATATCAAGATTATATAATAAATTTATATTTTGATTTATTACTATTTTGGAAAATTTTGGATTTCTATCCGTGATTTCAAATTTTTAACTTTTTTTAATAATTTAACAATAATTTACTTAAAAATATATCACTTATAATAAACTAATTTAATTTAACATAATCCTATTTATCCTAATAACCTCGTACCTTATTAATAAACTTTTATATTTTCAACATTGCATCATATGTTTTTAATCTTTCTTATATATTTTGAGTAATATATATATTATATATAAGAAAGATTAAAAACATATGATGCAATGTTGAAAATATAAAAGTTCATTAATAATTTAAACATTGCGACATATAAGGCCTAAAGTGCAATTATTTCATACTATTATAGTTATAACATAAGTGGGGTTCTAATTAGTTTCAAAGACTCGAAACTATGCCACATGGAGGGCTTTTATTTCAATACCATACCGTTTTCTATATTTCAACGAATACAATTGTTACGTTGTTGAGATGTAACGTGACTTCATGAGAAATATATAATTGTTCCAATATCATATCAAAGCTTAGGCATAATTACCCTTTAAAAATAATTTGATAAAAATATTAACAATATCATATCAAAGCTTAGGCATAATTACCCTTAAAAAAATAATTTGATAAAAATATTAACAATATCATATCAAAGCTTAGGCATAATTACCCCTAAAAAATAATTTGATAAAAATATTAGATTGTTTCTCAAGTCTAGGTCCTTATGAATTTGCTCATCATTCTTCATTATAAGGTCTGCCCATCGCTCTCTTTGCTTCTATTTTACTTAAAATATATATCTCCCATATTCAGTCACTTACGTTATTGACATATTGGTTAAGTACGTAATATTTACCATATAATATATATGGTGACTCATCTTGATATTTGCGTTGGAGTTCTTGGTTTTGGATTAATAATAATAATAAGATTTGGTTTATAATTAATATTTTATTTATTATTAATTTGTTTTTGTTTTGTTTTGTTTTTTTCCATGTTCTTTATGTTTGGATATTATGTGATGTTTTGGATTTTAATTAATAATAATTGTATATTAATTCGAATGTAATAATTGTATATTAATTAATAATAATATTAATTTGAATGTAATAATTGTATATTGAAGATTTATTTTATGGTCATCATATTTTGTTAAGCATAAATGCATCTTTATTAAAATTTAAATAAATTTTAGTTAAGAATTCATTATTTAATTATTTATAAATGTATAATTAGGTAAAGTTTTATACTTAGTATTAGTTTTTGTTTTTTGTTTATTATTTATTTATTAAGTTTTATCTCTATTGTTGATTCCCTCCCTCCAATCCACAAACCGCCGAAGAGCAAAGCCAAGAGTTGACTCCACATTTCAACTCTTTTGGAAGAGAATCGCAAAGCAAGAAGATGGCGATACTGAACTTTGACAGCATCTTCTCCCACACGGAGAACAAATTCCCAACCAACCTGAATGTCTCGCTGACGGCGCTGAACCTGCAAACATCTTTGGGTGGTCAAAATGCATATA
Organism: Pseudotsuga menziesii; assembly: GCA_001517045.1. Lineage (NCBI taxonomy): Eukaryota > Viridiplantae > Streptophyta > Pinopsida > Pinales > Pinaceae > Pseudotsuga > Pseudotsuga menziesii. The sequence goes on along the minus strand of LPNX010683611.1, from coordinate 635,480 downwards.
AGCAAATATGCAGCTCTCTCTCAATTCCGTGTCTCCTTTATGTGAACTCAGATTTCAATGAAATGATGCCTCATGCAAATCAATGGCTGCTGCTATCACGTTCTTTAGGGATTGATTGTAGGAATGACCGTTTCTTTACTCGTGAAAATTAACTAGCCTGAAAATTAACTAGCCTTCAGCAGAGCAATGATAATGTAGGTTCAGTAGTGGTTTAAGGTATTGAGATTTAATGGTAAGCAATAAAACTGCAATAATAATTACTATTATTTTATTTTAGATGGGTTAATGGTCATCTTCATAAACAAGACTTTACATAAAAGGCGGAAACAATAATAACTATATATTTTAAAACAATATACCTACTTTTACAAATACATTAAAGGCATTTAATAAACACCAAACAGTGCAACATGTAATGCTGCTGTAGGGATATGAACTGTTAGACACCTACTTTTACAAACACATTAAAGATATTTAATAAACACCCACAGTGCAACATGTTATGCTCTGTGGGGATATGGACTGTTCAATCCAATTGTTCATATCTCTTCAGCAACATTAAATATTAAGTTGTGGAATGCTTATTAAACTTTTATGCCCACAGTTTATCCCACCTATGTACAACTAATTGAAATTGCAGAATTGGCATGGTCACAACTTCTCTATGAAGATTGTACCAATTATAATCTCAATTTAAAAAAAATTATTTTCTTTGAAAAAACAATTCTAACTATATTACTACTCTCAACATAATTATATATATATAAAAAGAATCTAACTATATTACTACTCCCAACATAATTATATGTATATAATAATGAATCTTAGTGAATTGTGAATCTTAAATATTTAAATTTAGCTAATACAACATGAATAAACCTGATTTTAATAGTGATTTAGATATAAAAAAATAATTTCAATGTGAACCTTAAATATTTAAATTTAGCTAATACAACCTGAATAAACCTTATTTTAATATTAATTTATTGTAATTTAATAAACCCATAATAAACTTATTTCTTATTAATACACTTTTATTTTACATATTATTAAATATATGTGATTGGCCAAAATAAGACTTTAATTTCAAGTTGTCTAGAATTCAACATTCCTTGCTCCAAAATTGACTACATTATAGTTTTGTCATTTCAATTTAAAAAAAGCTCTTTTTTAAATTCTTTAAAGACAATAAGTCCCCAAAGTTGTTTAGCATTCAACATTAGTTCCTCCAAAATTGACTATAGTTGTGTTCCTTTGACTAAACAATTAAGATATATTAAATAATTTTGTCATTTCAATTTAAATGCAAGGTTCTTTTTAAAAAAATCTCTTTTATCTTTTTATAATTTATTATGTTTTTTTTTTTTTAATTTATTTTTTCTAAAAAAAAGACACAAGTTTATACTAATAAAACCATATGGTTCATACACCTTGATCATACATTTCACAAAAATATTAGCTTTGATACAGCTTGGTTACTTAGGTTAGTGCACTCCTTTAGAAAGGATTGCTTCGCTTCGGTTACTAGGTGTACTATACTTAGTTTCATTTAAAGGACACACGCGAGACACGGCATTATTCACTGAAACAATTGCTTAAGTAGAGTAAACATAAGGTGTTAATCATACTAACATATCTAAAGCAAAAACCAAGGCAATTAAGCATGCTTATTTTTATAAGCAATACTTAAAAAGTAATTGGACGCCACCCCCCAATATAGTCTCTGGCAACATTCTTCAGAATAAGTGGAGACCCCAGTTAAGAAGAGACTCAGAAAGTATAGCATTATTAAATTATCATAAGCAAGAGCAAAAAAATATTCCCCCATGGTGTCCCACATTACCTACGACCTACCTCCTCTTTCAAATCATATTATGTAAATCCTCCTCTAAATTCTGCCTAGCCTATTGAAGGGGTCTCCTATGCTTGCAAGCGATCATATGGCTTATCTCCTTATAAAAGTTACTGTATGTAACTGGTCATACATTTCACAAAAATATTTTGTAATGTTCTGCCTCATAGCCCTATATTTTGCTAAAAGAAACTATCATAATACATATAAAAAACAACTAGAGTATCCTTTAACATCACAAAGACAAACATATAAAAGATCCTAGTATCGAGAACATCCAAAAGACGTCAAGGATCCCTCAGACAACTCCCATTTGTCCATAATACCTACCAACATTCTCTCTGAAGGTGTGCTGGAAGAGGAGCCGAGAGGTCTGACCCTCTTGATGTCCTAATAATAAGGAAGAAGAAAAATATCCCATAAAGGCTTACTCAACTTGAGACAATCTATAGCTAGAGACATTAAAAGTGGCTTACTCACTTTTTTATGAACTTAAAGGTGGCTTATATAAATTAGTAGGTAGAGACATGTGATGTACAAACTTAGGAGTAATCTAATTGAACATTAACTTTATAAATTCGATATCTTTATTAAAAGTGGATGATATAAATAATAAGTTAAAAAATATTGATTAAATTTAAAGAATAAAACCTAAATTTAGATTTATTGTATAGATATTTAATATCAATATAAAGGATTGAAAATATCTTATGAAATTGTTTATTGAATGTAGAAATGAATGTTACTTTTTCTATCAAGGTTCAATTTTTGTAAGTGACATGATGCTCTTGTTAAGTATCTATGTAATGATTGAATAGATTATATAATTTAACCATATGTTAATATATTTATGAATGAAAAATAAACAAGAAAAATCTATAATATCTATATAATATTTAACACAATACATAATATAGTTCTAATTAATATAATATTTTATAAAATACAAAATAATTATTAAATAAAAATAAGATATATAACAATAATAAATTAATTAAATTAAATTTTGATAGCTCACTTAGTTAAATGATCGTGCAAGTGAATTAGTTGGGAAACCACACCAAAATTTCCAACGCAAACATTGGTGTGACCAAACATTAAGGTTATTATATATATATTATTGATATTTAATTCTTAAAAATTTCAATAATATATATAAATAAATAATTGAATACTTATACAATTTTTTTCAAATATNTGTTTTAATATAAAATGTAGTTTTTCAGTTTTGAAAAAAATTGTATAAGTATTAGGAAAATACAATCATCCTTATAAAATAAATGTATGTGTAGGCAGTATATCTGTACCATGTGGGATTTAGATTTTTTTTAAAAGAAATTTTTATATATAAAGGTTAATTTTGTTGAATATATAGATTAAAAAAAATACTCCCACAAATTATTCACGTTTTGAATCATGAGATCGACCCTGTTATCCAATATAACTTGGATTCATACCTTTAAGGCAAAGGGATTGGACATAATGGATGGAGACATAGTGGAATCACACAACTCATTCATTGAAGATAGCTTGAAGTTACAAGCTTGACAGCGACAGCCTATTGCAAGCCATTTTGGACCCTTTTCTCACCGTGGCTGTCGACGCACATTGGGATTAAAAATGGAATATAATGTCAGAGCTGACATAAAATTTCAATTGCCAACCATTTTCACACACAAGGTGACCTCACAGAACTGTGACTGTCAACGCACATTGGAAAAAAAAAATGGAATACAATGTCAGAGCTGACATAAAATTTCAATTGTGAGCACTGTTCACACAAGGCGAGCGCACAGAACTGGACCACGCAACGGCTAAACAGTGTAAAACACATAGAACAGTTAAAAAATGCCAGGGAGAGAGACAGAACGGTTAAAAAATGTCTGGAAGAGAGATAGAGAATGGAGCTTGTAACGGAACTAAGAAGCAATATAATACTAGGTACATTGGAGGCTAGCAGGGTAGGGTAGATTTAGTGCAATGATGCAGAATTAGTTATTCTAGTAGTACCCATAATCTAATATGCATGATGATGGAGTAGAAGACCCATAAATAGGCCTGATTGAAGCAATGCATTCACTGCTCTAGCAAGCTTCTGAGAAGGACTTTATACATCCTCTGAATTTGTTCTTCTGTGGAAGGTTACTAGGTCAGATCTATGGCAGGCGGCTGCCAAATGGTTCATCTGAGGTATCTAGCAACTGTGGTTGCAGTTGTTGTGATCTCAGTATTCTCAAATGCAGATCCCGATCCTCTGCAAGATTTCTGTGTGGGAGACCTCAAACCCACCAATGGCCAGACTGTGCATCTCAATGGAATGATCTGTAAGGACCCGGATAATGTCACTGTAGATGACTTTGTCTATGAAGGAATAAAGAGTCCCGGCAATGCATCTGCTACTGGATTTGCTGGAACCTCTGTGACTGCCCTGCAATTTGCAGGGCTCAACACCCTCGGCATGTCTCTGGTAAGGGCAGATTTTGAACCTGGTGGTGTGAATGTCCCCCACCTGCATCCCAGGGCCACAGAGATTGGGTATGTTGTGGAGGGGACTCTGTATTCTGGGTTTGTCACCACACAGAACAAGCTCTATGCCAAGATTCTCCACAAGGGTGACGTGATGGTGTTTCCCAGAGGCCTGGTGCACTTTCAAATGAATGTGGGAAGTAAGCCTGCTGTCATTGTGGGCACCTTCAACAGCCAGAATCCTGGGACGGAGAGGCTCCCATTCACTCTGTTTGGATCAGGGATCAATGATAAGCTTCTGATGAAGGCTTTTCAGCTCAGTAAACAGGAAGTGAAGTCCTTGAAAGCCAAGTTTGGCCCTAAGGTCTAAATGGTATTTCTGCAATTGTTTCTCTATTCAAGAGGTAAATTTATGAAAAAGAGTATGTGAATTTTAGCATGTGCTGGATTTTGCTTCAGGGTCTCTCCTGATGTTCTGTTCCCAAATCTTTAATGTAATTTTCAAATATGGCGAGGAAACAAGGCCTTGGTTCCATCACCATATACTTGTATTTTATGAATTGCAATAAGTTATATTATTTGTAGCAATGCATCCACGTATTCCTCCCTCTTTTAATTTTCATCTGTTATTTATAGTTAATTGCAGATGTGCTTCCTTCTTTTCTCTCAACCTTGGCTTGGTGTGGATTTTAAGTTCAGTTTTCCTTTTCTTCATATAACATTGAATGCCGACTTCCTATTATGGTCTGTAAAGAAATATTGTATTACTCTTCCATGGACATTGGAGCATTGCAAAATGACCTATATAATCACTATTTCCAGCGTTTTATAACATTGATAGGCAATCCCTCAAAATTGAACTTGAATAATGTAGAAGATTTCATGGATTCCTTGGCTTGGTGTGGATTTTAAGTTCAGTTTTCCTATTCTTCATATACATTAAATGCCAACTTCCTATGGTCTTTAAAGAAAGAAAGAATGTTTTATTCTTCCATGCAGCATTGCAAAATGACCTTTATAATCTCTATTTCCAGTGTTTTAGAACATTGATGGGCAATACATCTAAATTGATCTTGAATAATGTAGAATATTTCGTGGGTGATTTCTTGGCTTGCTTATTTCGAAAGTTCTGCTATTTTCTTATGTTGAAGACAATGGCTCTATTGAATTATACTGTGATACCCACCGATCTCATAACAGGATTAGCCTGGAGTTTATTGCTGCCCCAAATCAGTATGTTTGGGTCACTGCTGAAAATGATCAATCAACTAAATCTCAATTATTGCGTACAAGTTATATCTGTTAAAATCTGCAATGCAATTTTTTTAATTGTGTGAAGGATGGATGTCATCCCTTCTACCAGGGCTGAACAGAGTTTGTAGATGTAGCTTTGGATTGTGAAATTGTCACACAATTAGTTGGTTTCCAAGCTTGGGTTGGCTTGGGTTCCACCCCTAGCTTAGTTAGTTTTCGAACTTTCTCCTTACCTCATATTCCAGGAGGTTACAAATTCAAAGCCTATCGGCAGCTACCAACGGTACTTTCTGTGCCAGCAGGGGCATGTGGTCTCTACAGGCCAGCTGTGACAGGTTTCAAACTGGGTGACAAGTACAAAAGTATAGTCAATTTATCACTGGCAAGAAGATTTAAAGCAAAGTAATTGTGCTGGTTGCATCCTTGGGCATGATAAAAGTACAAAAGTATGGGCAATTTATGACTGGTCAGAGGATTTAAAGCAAAGTAACTGTTGTAGTTGCACCTTGAGCATGAAAACAAGGCAAACATTATCCAAACTGCACCCCTATAGCCCATTACAGGGGTGGTGTATAGGTCAGTGGATCTGAAGCAACCTACATTATTCTATGTAGTATTTAATGCTTTGTTGCATGGTGGATTATGTTTACCTAATAAAATGGGCGATGGATGACAAGTATAAGATAATTTATGATAAATAAAAAAAACTGACAGAAAAAAAAGTAAGAGTAATATATGAGTCCAAAAAACTTTAAACAAAACAATTGTGCATATCGAATATCTAAGGTTTGAAAGTCTTGGAAGCCATAACATCTACGACTTTGCCACCAGATAACGCCAATGCCAGCAAGTGTCAGAGCTTCCAACAACTGGGCGATTGGACAAAATCGTCACAGCCAATCTGTGAGTCGTTTGCAACTATCGATCACATGCCATTTAAAGCTAAAGGCCTGCTGGATCAGTGCAATCCTGATCGATTGGGTTTTATAAATTTGATAGGCATATGCAAGGATTTTTAATATGCACTTTGCAGTAGTTTATTTAATATTGGTGTTGCAGGATTATAAATTGTTGAATAACATTTAAAGATTCATATCTCTGTAGCAACAAATATTAAATGCATTGCTATTAATTATATATTGAAAGCATAGGCAGAACACAGAATGAGTACAGAGCATAGTGTAGAAAGGAATGCATTCTCTATACATGTTTGCTGTTGATGTCTATGTCTTCTGCTGTATAACAAATGACAAATGATGAAACGGCCCTTTGTTCTTCTTAAATTAATGTTATAATTTTCAGCTTGGTGATGTTACATGGGTTTTGTTTGGTTGGTCAATTAATGTTATAATTCTCAGCTTCGTGATGTTACATGGGTTTTGTTTGGTTGGCCAGGAGGAATATTATTATTCTTTCTATCCTGTTTAATTTTAATGGGTAAATTAAACTATCCAGATATCTTCAACGTTGACTAAACAACTAGTTTGATCATAATGCATAGCAAGAACGAAAACAAAACAGATAGATTATACAAAGAACTTCAAAAACAAATAGATCATACAAAGAACTTCAAGAACTTCATTTACAGAGACAAGGGAATTAAGTCTTACAAATAGATCATACAAATAACTTCAGTTACAGATACAAGGGAGTTAAAAATAAAGTTTTTTACTCATTTCCAATGGCTGGGTCACATCGAAACTACTAGAACCATAGCGTAGCGCCTATTATCAAAAGGTTGAACTGGAGAGAGGCCCCTTCATCGATGGCAGATTATCCATTTCTACAGAGGGCCATGGACGGTTTTCAGTGATGGGTACTAGCATGCCAACAGCTTTGGTTCGCTGACGTATATAAATGCCACATGTCTCTCTATTTGCCTTCAATACCATCATCTTCATCCTAATTTTCTGGGAAAGAATTCATCTTAATTTTCTGGATTTTCTTTCCCACAATGTTTTTACAATATCTTCTCATCTAGCTTTTCTTCTTCTTTTGTCACTATCATCTTCATTCCTCTACTACAACGTTTCCAATTTCTGTCGTTTTCTTCTCTAGTCTTCAACGTATCGTCTTCATTCCTTTATTGCAACGTTTCCAATTTCTGTCGTTTTCTTCATCTAGTCTTCAACGTCACTGCTTTCCAGTATTGGCATCTCATTTTATCTAACTTTTCTTCTTGTTCTTTTGTCACTATCATCTTCATTCCCTCTCATTCAACTTCTCCAATATCTGTCATTTTCTTCATCTAGTCTTCAACATCACTGCTTCCAAGCATTAACATCTCATTTTGTTTTAACTTGGGTTCTCATTTTATCTAACTTTTCTTCTTGTTATTTTGTCACTATCATTTTCATTCCCTCTCATTCAACCTCTCCAATATCTGTCATTTTCTTCATCTAGTCTTCAACATCACTGCTTCCAAGCATCAACATCTCATTTTTGTTGTAACTTGGGTTGTCTTTGAAATGGACATTCTCATTTCTTTCTTTTTGAATGCATTTAGAATAGTGTGCAAAACAAAGCTTATTTTCCTGGAAGGATTCATAATAGAAACATCACATTAAAGTGTTTTTCTTTGTGCTTTCCTTTGGCATGGGAAGTAACTTGAAACTTCTATCATCCTTCACATATTAATAAATATTTTTCAGACCATCAAAATATACTTAAGTGTTATATATCTAAAGTTTGCCTAGAAATACCCAGAAACATTCATAGCTACAACATCACAAAGCACTTGGTCTCTAAAATCTCCTAATTGAAAATTCAATAGAGATTGTTCTAAAACAATATTTTGACCATCCTTTTGTAACCATGACATCTTATAAGAACTACGATAAGGTACATCTCACTTCAATATCTCTCACTTTTATTGAGACTAAATTTTTAGTGCTTCCACCATTAATAATCAAATTGCAACACTCACCTTGGATATTGCATTTGATCAATAATACTCTTTTGAACATAAGATTTGTTCCTTGTGTTAGAGCATTAATCTACCTTAGTACCATGATCATCTACGTATGGGACATTTTCATTTTCCTTGTGCTTATGTTATATGATCTAACTTAGGCTATATTGGTCAATATTGGTCTAATAGGTGATTTCTGGCTCATTAATTGACAGTTAAGGCACTCCACTTTGATCATTTTGTCATCCAGGCACTTGCATTAATTGCAAACCACTTCCAGCTTTGACTAGGGGCGCTAGTGTGTGAATGTGGCTATTTTTTGCTCTTCTTGGGCATTTATTTGCCCCTAGAGACATTCCCACTCACCCATGCGCTCTCCTATGCTTATCCTTCCCTCATTTATGACCCACACATGCTCCTAACATGTTTACACATTTTCACACAAGGATTTGTGACAATTTGGTTAGGTTTGGGAGCCTATTGGTCAACCTTTGGGGGGTTTAGGGGTCAAATCCTAGCCTTACACTTGTATGCATTCACATGGCCTCCAAGGGTTTACGAATTTTCCCAAATGTATTATAAATATGTACTATACACATCTACAAGATGTATTGTAATAATATGATAAGTTATTAGCACCATTCACATGTGCTATTTCAGTCTCTTTTGTTGTTCTCTTGCATATTTTGTCAAATACTTTGATTGTGAATATTGCTCTAGCTCCTAGATCTCAGTGTGAAGCAATTCTCACACCTTGATCTTGATAAATCTCTGAAATATTATCACCAACAATTGAAGCCTATTTTCCCTGAGCTACATGTATCATTGTCGCATTCCTTGTATGGCCATTCTAGTTTTTGGACATTCAACATTCTTGTGTCCTTTCCTACCTCACAAATAACATGTGATGATATATGCTCCTCCTCTTTGCAAGAATTTGTACCTCTAAAAGTAGTGTTGTTCCTTGCTTCAAATTTCTTGCATCTGTCTAACCACTTCCATAGTTTGGTTTTCCTTTGTCTGTTATTCTTTTGCCTCTAATATTATGTTGCCTTCTATCTAATTTCTCTTCAACCTTCAAAGCAAATTGAAATGCTTCTTCTACAAAATGAAGCATTGAGTGCTAATATCATCTTGAATCATCAAATTTTTACTTGTTTATAAACCTTGCTATGTCTCTTAGATCTTCAAATTTATCCATAGAATTCCTAATCTACAGAATTTTTCATTATATTCTCTAACATTCATATATTTTTGCGTCAAACCCAAGACTTGTCTAACAAATTTTATCAATAGTCTATAGATAAGAACTTATCCTTTATCTCGCTTCGCATTTTCTTCCAAGTTCTAATATTTTCTTTGTGTTTTCTCAAGTTCATTTTCTCACTCTAATACCAACACAATATAAAATGTCCATTCAATTTCACAACAACAAACTTTATTTTATGTGGATTCTCAAAATCAAAGTGCCTTGCAACTTCACATATCCAATCAATCAAGACATCAATATCTAAACTACCATCACAACTAGCTAGTTGTATTCTAACATTACCCGTGTCTTTCAAGAATTCAGTCAATGCGACACTCCAAGGTGCTTATCTTCATTATTGTGTTGTCCTATAATCTCTAGTTCAACTTTTGACTCATATATCCTTCTCCAACATTGCTAGTATCTCCAGGTATTTTCAAGTATGCATTCCAACTCTTAAATTCTTGTCTTCATGATCTCTTCCATCTTTGGGTGCCATGTCCCAATTTTGATTCCTAGAATGTATTGGCTTAATATTGTGCATATGTGATGTGTAAATACCTAGCGTGGAGCTCAAGGCCAAGGCCCCAATAGTGAATGGCATGTTTATAAAGGCATGTAGATCATATTTTGTAGACCATGTGCTAGTAAGCCATGAAAGATGTAAAAGCTTGTAAATAGTTATAATGCAAATAAAAATGTAGTAAGTCATGGAAGATGTAAAAGCTAGTAAGCCATGGAAGATGTAAAAGATTGTAAATAGTTATATATACCTGCTACTCCTCCCCCTACCACTAACCCCTTGTTATCATGGAAATCCTACAAACATGCGACATTTTTGTAATTTGCATGGTAAAGCGTCATTAACATACAACATGCATCCAACTGAAGACACCTTTACAAGACCCAAATAGTAGCCTAAGTCCAAGAGATGCCCCAAAACAATCAAATTACACAACCACATGGGTAATAGCATGTTTATGCGTCCAACAACGCGTGTCACCAGTACAACGCATGCACAATAGTGTGTATTTTCCTTTGATACCCGCGCAACTGACATAAACGATGGGATCTCACCCACCAATGGCGCATTAAAGGCTCATGAAAGCTCCATTACCTCCAATAATTCTATTTTTTTCTCTTCACACACTTGTTTTCCTTAAATGGCCTCTCTAGTGTACTTTGGAGCCACATCATGGATCATTGGAATATTGTTATTTCTTTTCCACCTCTTGGCCTATAAAAGAAAGCCATGGGCATGCTAATTGGAAGAGAAATTTGAGAGAAAGGTTATGATGTTAGAATTTTGCTTGAGCTCCCTTATAGCTCACAATTTCCTCCTTTGTTTAGAATTCACCAAGCTTCCTTTCCTCCTTCCTCTAAGGGGAAAGTGTTATTCCCATTTTTTCTTCAAGCCACTGGACATATAGTTTAGACTAAATAGACCTCCCTTAGGAGGATTGTTTTCCTCCATTTGGAGCTCACATCTCTAAGGTGTAGTATATGCTCGACCATAGGGTAATAAAAAAGTGGTTTGGAATTTATTGGTTGTTTGAGTCAGTGCATCTCTCACCCCCTCTTACATTTTGTTTAATCTTGTTCTTATTTCTTTTCTTTTCTTTTATTTCCAATAACAATCATTTGAAAAATCATTTGGAGCACTCACACGCCCTAAAAAAGGGCACCTAATACTGAAGCCTTACTGTAGCTTACAAGGCCTTGCCCCTCACCAAGTGGGAAGAAATCACTCTTGTGTAATTTTTTCCACAATAGTATTTGTGGTGACTCCACTTTGTTTTAGTTTATTTCTCTTTCATTAGGTTGTTATTTATGAATTGGTAAATTATGGTATTTTACGCTTTGCATGTGAATAGGACTATCCCTTTCATCTCAAGAATTCAACCCCCAAGAGGTTGTGTTAGCCATTTTATGAGACACGCGACTCTTGACATCTTGGTCATGTTGATAACGGGTATATCTCGTTAACAGTCGCATGACCCACGCATATAAACATACCCTTGCTCGCACGGTTTTCTGCCTCACAATAGCGTGACCTTCTCGCATTGTAACTACATGGCAACATGCCAGTGAGTCTCTCTATCACGCTACAATGTGTCTATTAATTGTTTTCCCATGTTGTTGTATTTATTTTCTTTTTACCTATTTTCGGAAAGAATTTGGCAGCCCAATTGTTGCTCGCTAATGAATAGGACTAAGTAAACTTGCAATAGTTACTTATTTCTTTAGTATTTAGCCCATCTAGACTAATACTGTCTCTCTCTCTCTACTCCTAAACCCCTCCAATCTCTTTGTCTCTCCTAATATCCCCCTACCACTTATCACCCTCCTACTGATCTCTCTCCCTCTCCCTCTCTCTTCCTCTCTCTCTCTCTCTATCTCATATACATNAACCCCCCTCCTCTCTCTCTCTCTCTCCCATAATCTCCCTAACCATTACTAATCCCCTCTCTCACTCTCTCACCCCCCTACTCCTCCCCTACCTTTAACCCCCCGGCCTCCTCACCTATGTCTCTCTCCCACCTCTTAGCCCTAACCCTTGCTAAACCCATCTCTCACTTTTCTCTTCCCTACTCTTACACTTACACCTTACCCCACCTATCTCTATCTCCCCCAAACCCCTAGCTCTCATTTCCCTCTCTCTCTTACACTCTCACTAATATCCTAACCCTTACTAACGCCCCCCTTCACTCTCTCTCTCTCTTCTAGTCCCCCTACCCCTACCTCTCTCTCTCTCTCTATATCTCTTACTACCCCTACCCATACTCCTCTCTCTTTGTCTCTACTAATTGTTGAAATATTGTAACTTCAAAGGACATTCTAAATGTATTTTACTGATGTAACCCAAGGGATAAGTTATTATTCCTCGGACGGGGTGTTACTATTGTATTTGGTCATCATAGAGTCATGAGGTAAAGCCTCCACTTGTGTCGGGTTTTTAGTACCCTAATAAATAATATAATATACTGTTTTGAGTATTCCTAGGTGAAGCCGGCCCAAACAGTTTAGTGGGGCCGAATTGTCTAGTGAAAAAGTCAATTGACACATGTGTATACATAAAGGAGCTGTGATTCTTATTTGAACACAGACTCACTCACTTGTGTAGCACATAGGAGAGAGAGAGAGAGAGAGACATTACAAAAGGAGGAGAACACATGTTTTTGGGGTTGTCTTTTATACATCTTATACATATGAAGTTTTTGTTGGGTTTTCTTCCCCTTGAGGGTTTCCTAGGATAAATGTTGTGTCTATCTTGTGATTGTGTTTCTATCAGTAATTCTTGATATGCTGCTGCTGTGATTTTGAATTGAATAATATTGAATCTAGTCTAGCATATGAAAACTTAACATGGTATCAGACCTAACCTAATTAGAGCAACTTTCACAAGGTGAAATTCTCCCTCCTCCCTCTCAAGAAGAAATTAGGTTTTCTGCAAAAGTTGGATTTTTGAATATCTGCTAGCATAGAAAGTTGCGCCCTCCCAGAGTGCATCTATTGAGCCCTAGATCAAAGTTTTTGGGTGGCTAGATCTCCGGGAAATCCAAACCCTAGTTTTTTAGTGAACCAAAAAAACTGTAGTGAAACAGAACCAGAAAATATGCAATGCTTCAACCTTGCAAGTAGGATTTGAAGACTGAAGATTAGGGATCTCTAGAAAGCAATTGGATCAACCAACTCGCCTCCTCCAAGCGCATCCACTAGTAAGGTCAATCTCATGTTTTGATAAATTTCAATTTTGAGTGACTTACTGGACAAAATGGCCCCAAGCACTAAGCTTGAGGACAAATTGGAAGGCCTAGAAAACTTCTTGGCTTGGAAGTATAGGATTGGCCTCATTCTGAAAGAGAATGGTCTTGAGAAGTACATCAAGAATGAAGTTGTAGAACCTGAAGAAGCAGAAGCTAAGGAGAAGCATGAACAAGACCTGATCAAGGCAATGAGGATCATTGTTGATTCCATTAAGGATCACTTGATCTCTCAGGTGTCATATAAGAAGTCTCCTAAGCAAGTGTATGACGTACTTTCCAGAATGTATGAAGGAAAGAACATCAACAGAAAGATGAATTTGAGAGCTCAATTGAAGGGCACCAAGATGAGAAAAAGGAGAATCTATTCAAGATTACTTCACAAGGTTCTCCTAGATAAAAGAGAAGCTAAGTGCTATTATAGATACCCTTGATGAGGATGAATTGGTTATGACTGCTCTCAATGGCCTCACTAGACCTTAGGACTCATTCATCCAAACTCTATGTGCAAGAAAAGAAAGTATGAAGTTTGACATAGTATGGGAAGATTGCATACAAGAAGAAGCTAGAGTAGCCAATAGAGAAGCTCTTATCAGAGAAGATGATCAGGCTATAGCTACCCATACTAAAGAAATAAATCAATCAAACTTCAAGAGGAGTAATCATAAGTGTTCAAAGAAGAAATTCCATAAGAAGAAGAAGAAGGATTACTCAAAGTATCAATGCTACAACTGTCATAAGATATGCCATCTTGTTAGAGAATGACCATCATCAAAGAACAACAACAACAAAAGGCATCATACTCATCTATTTGAAGATGAGAATGAAGAAAGACCTCTAAAGAGAACTAGAGGTGAAGATGTAGAAGAATATGTGTTATTCTCTGCACTCTCTGGGTCTGTAACACCTGGAGAAGATACATGGCTTATTGATAGTGGTGCCTCTAAGCACATGACAGGAAATAAGACAAATTTGTCAAATCTTGAAGAGAAGAATTCTCCCCAGAAGGTATTATTGGGATATGAATATCAATATCCCATCAAAGGTATTGGTGAATCAAGTTACAAGCTTGACTTTGGGACCTCCATGAAGATGAAGGAAGTACTATATGTACCAGGTTTGAAAAAGAACCTACTCTCCATCTCAGCTCTAGATAAGAAAGGATATAGAGTTGATTTTAAATATGGACAAGTACTTATGTGGTCCAAAGGAAAGACACTTGAAGATGTTGTAGTCATTGGAGAAGAAGGAGGAGGACTGTACAAGCTCAAAGGACATCCATAGATAGCCCTTGTCCATGAGACTACCAGCTCAAGTGAGCCGTGGAATAAGAGACTTGCTCACATCAACTACAAATCATTTCCCTATGTGAGCAAGGTGGTAACAGGGTTACTAGATATGAAGATCGAACATGAGGGAACCTGCAAGGGATGTGCACAGGGAAAGAAAATCAAGAACCCATTTCCGAAAAGTGACACAAAGACTAAAGGTATGTTGGAACTAATCCATTCTGATGTATGTGGTCCTATGCCTTCCATATCCTTAAGTGGATATGAATACTATGTCACATTTATTGATGATTATTCAAAAAAGACTTGGATAGAATTCTTGAAGAATAAGAGTGAAGTGTTCAGGAAATTCAAGGAATTCAAAGCCTTGATAGAGAACCAGTCAGAAAAGAGAATCAAGACACCGAGATAAGATAATGGTGGAGAATACACTTCAAAGGAATTTGAAGCATTCCATAAGGAGGCAGGAATCAAGAGGGAACTAAGCACTCCCTATAATCCCCAACAAAATGGTGTTGCAGAAAGAAAGAATATAACTATCATGGAAGCAGTGAAGACCATGATTCATGACCAAGACCTCCCTATGCACCTATGGCTGAAGCTACAAGAACAACTGTATATGTGCAAAATATATTATCTCACAGTGCTCTTGGATTCAAGACTCCTGAAGAGATGTATATCGGAAAGAAACCTGAAGTAAGACATCTCAAGATATTTGGTTGTCCAGTATATGTACATATTCTGAAAGAGAAGAGAACCAAATTGGATCCTTCTGGTAAGAAGGAAATATTTGTAGGATACTATGAAGTCTCCAAATCCTTTAGGATATACATCTCAGGATTCCATCATATCAAGATTAGTAGGGATGTAACTTTCAATGGAGAGGTATCTCTTAAGAAATCTAGAAGGTGTCAACTTGAAGAAGTACATGAAGAAGATGCACCTCCCAGAAGGACAGAAGCTAAACCAACTCCTAAAATAGTAGCATCAGAAGATCATGACATGCTAGAGCCTCAGGAGCCCGTTACTATGGATATCTCTCGAAAGAGAAAATCTGCTTGGGTAAGAGAAATCATACAAGAAGTAGAAAGATATGGAGCACCATAAGGCTCCACAAGAACCAACAAAAGATCAAATCCATATTCCAATTATGTATCTTTGATGTGTGATCTTGTAGACCAAGAACCCACCAGCTATGAGGAAGATGCACAGAAGAAAGAATGGGTTGAAGCAATGACAGAAGAATACCAGTCGATCATGAAGAATGATGTTTGGGATATTGTTCCCAAACCAGAAAACAAGAGTGTGGTTTCTTCGAAATGTATCTACAAGATGAAACATGCTCCAGATAGAATTATTGAATAGTACAAAGCAAGATTTGTGGCTAGATGATTCTCTCACAAAGAGGGGATCGATTATGAAGAGACATTTGCCCCAGTAGCAAGGTACACTTCCATTAGAACTATCATGGCACTTGCTTCCATGATGAAATGGGACTTACACCAAATGGATGTAAAGATAACATTCCTTAATGGTGTGATTGAGGAAGAGGTTTACATCGAACAACCACAAGGATTTGAAGTCGAAGATAGAGCGACTCAAGTATGCAAGTTGAAAAAGGATCTGTACGGACTGAAGCAAGATCCTAGAGCTTGGTATGGCAGAATAGATAGCTTCTTGACAAGCATGGGATTTACCAAGAGTAAAGTTGATCCTAATCTTTATATGAAATTTATGAATGATGAACCAGTCATACTATTGTTGTATGTGGATGATCTATTTCTGACTGGAAATGAGAAACAGATCAAGGATTGCAAGAAGAAGTTAGCTAAATAATTCGAGATGAAAGATATTGGATTGATGCATTATTTCCTAGGGCTGGAAGTGTGGCAGAGCCCAGAAGGAATCTTTCTGAATCAAGGAAAGTGTGCAGTATAAATCTTGAAAAGCTTTGATATGTTGGATTGTAAAGCCATGGCCACACCCATGGACACCAACTTAAAGCTATTGTCTGATGAGACATCTGAGCTAGTGGACATGACTCACTATAGATAGATTATTGGGTCATTAATGTATTTGACGAACACAAGGCCAAATATATGCTTTACTGTGAACACCTTGAGTCAGTATCTAGTTAAACCTAGACGACTTCACTTGATAGCAACAAAGCATGTGATGAGGTACCTAAAAGGTACGATTTATTTGGGATTGTACTATGGGAGAGATCATGACTACAATTTGTATGGGTATACAGATTCAGATTGGGCAGGAAGTGTCACAGATAGAAAGAGCACCTCAGGTGGATGTTATTGTCTGGGATCCACCATGATCTCATGGTTTAGTAAGAAACAATCCAGTGTTGCTCTCAGTACAGCTGAAGTAGAGTACATCGCATCTTTCTTCGCTTGTTGTGAAGTGATATGGCTTCGGATGCTGATGTCAGGAATATTTAACATGGAGGTGGACACCACATTAATTTTTTGTGACAATCAGAGTTGTATAAAGATGACAGAAAATCCAGTGTTCCATGACAAATCAAACCATATAGAAATATGATATTTCTATATAAGGGATATGGTACAAAAGGGAGCCATCAAGCTCCAGTATTGGGGTACCGATGAGCAAGTTGCTCATATACTGACCAAGCCTCTATCTCAAACGAAGTTCAAATATTTCCGCGACAAGCTTGGTGTAGTTCGAAAGGACTTTCCTTGCAAGTAGGAAAAGTAATGGGACTACAAATAATGGACCCTCTTAGAAAAGGAAGATCAGGTTGAAGACATGAACCCTCCTCGAACAAAGGGGGAGCAGGTTAATAATATGAAACTTTCTAGGAAAGGGGGAGTAATGATGAGACTGGAATCAATGATGGATGACAATGATGAAGGTCTGACATTTATTTGTGGACGATAGTATCCTCTCTTGAGGATGGCAGCTATAACACTCTGTGTATGAGAGTAATCCTTACTAGTTAAAGGATGACCTTGCAAGATGTTACTCTCACATGGAGAATACTCACATTTAGTTGTGAATACCGTAGATTAAAAACTCGCTCAGGACTGGTCCTAACCTTAGTGGTCTGGATGCTCTATGATGAGTCCTCACGGATGTCAGGACTGACATTATGTATGCAGTCGAGATTTGCCTTACAGATTATACTCTTGTATGGAGAGTATGCTTGCATTCATATGTAGATGCCATAGAATAACAATCGCTTGGGAGTGGTCCTAACCTGTGTGGTATAGATTCTCTATGATGAGTCCTCATGGACGGCGTAGTATAACACTCACTTGGGAATGGTCTTAACCTATGTGGTATGGATGTTCTACGATGGGTCGACATTGTGTATGCGGTAGAGATCTACTCTACATATAATACTCTTGCTTGGAAGAGTATGCCTACATGCAAGTGTAGACACCATAGTAAAACACTCACTTGGGAGTGGTCCTAACTTGTGTGGTATGGATGGTCTACGATGAGTCCTCATGGATGATAGGGCCGACATTGGGTGCGGTCGAGATCTACATTTAGCTGTAGATGATTCAGCTGATCGATTTCATGGATCATGCTGATGGAGGATTGCATCGTCCTTGGACTTATGTCATAAAGGGATCGAGATTTATCATCCCGCAACTAGATCATGTGTACTGCAGGTAGCGAGGTGGAAAAGGATCAAGTAGATCGAAGTACAACAACGAAGGGTCAAGTAGATCAAAGTGTGGCATAAAAGGATTGAAAGGATCGAAGTGTTGCTATGAGGGATTGAGAAGATCAGAAGGCTACTGTAGAAGATCGAAGTGCTGCTGCAAAAGATTGAGAAGATCAAAGTGCTACTGCAAAGGATCGAGAAGATCGAAGTGCTGTTGCAAAGGATTGAGAAGATCGAAGTGCTACTGCAAAGGATCGAAAAGACCGAAGTGCTGCTGCAAAGGATCAAAGTACAACAAAGGATCTAGAAGATCGAAGTGCTTCTACAAAGGATCAAAAGATCGACACGTTGCTGCAAAGAACGGATCAAGTGATCATGTAATGCAGAAAATAAAGAGTAACTGTTCCAGTTACTGATTGTGAAAAACTTCCTGTGACATATAGATGTATTACCTCAATGTACTGTTGTAATTGTCTCGCTGTTCCCCTATAGTATGTGATGATGTTGTCAGTAGAATTACCTTCTCGTTAAGGGGGAGTGTTGAAATATTGTAACTTCAAAGGATATTCTAAATGTATTTTAGTAATGTAACCCAAGGGAAATGTTATTATTCCTATGATGGGGTGTTACTATTGTATTTGGTCATCATAGAGTCATGAGGTAAATTCTCAACTTGTGTCGGGTCTTTAGTACCCTAATAAATAATATAATATACTGTTTTAAGTATTCTTAGGTGAAGTTGGCCTAGACAATTTAGTGGGGTTGACTTGTCTAGTGCAAAATTCAATTGACACGTGTGTATAAATAGAGGACCTGTGGTTCTTATTTGAACATATACGCACTCACTTGTGTAGCGCATAAGAGAGAGAGAGACAAAACATAAGGAGGAGAACACTTGTTTTTGGGGTTGTCTTTTATACATCTTATATAGAGGAAGTTTTTGCTGGGTTTTCTTCCCCTTGAGGGTTTCCCAGGATAAATGTTGTGTCTATCTTGTGATTGTGTTTCTATTAGTGATTCTTGATATGCTGCTACTGTGATTTTGAATTGAATACTATTGAATCTAGTCTAGCATATGAAAACTTAACACTAATACCCTCACACAACCACTTACCACCCCCCCATCTCTCTCTCTTCCCCCACCCTATACCCCCTCTTCCCTGTAACTACCCTAATCCTCCCTAAATCCATACCCCCCCGAACCTCGATCTTTATCTCTTTCTCTTCGCCAAACCCCCTCCTCACCCTTACCCCTAAGGTAAATTCGGTATCTGTAACATCACACATGCATTTTAGCTCTACAAAATGGATGCACGTTTTATCTCTACAAAATGTGTGTGTGTTTTGTATAACTAAAATGCATACACATTTTCTAGAGCTAAACCACACACACATGTTTTGGTCACGCATTTTGTAGAGCTAAACCACACACACATGTTTTGGTCAGGCATTTTGTAGATCTAAAATGCATACACATTTTGTAGAGATAAACTACACATTTTGTAGAGATAAACCACACACACATTTTGGTTTTCAAGGCACCTAGAGGGAAATTTGAATTTAAACGAAATGTGCTTGCATTCCTTACCACCTAAATCAAGCTTCGTCATGTGTTTAGGTGTCATCTTTATTCCTATTTGTTTGCTTCAGAGTTAGCTTTGAGTTAACCAAACCTGTGCTATGGAATATGGTAAACCATAGCTAATTGGGACTTTCATCCATTTTCTCAATATGCCTATGTCTTACCACTCAATACAATATGATAAACACAATCATTTTTATTAAATTTTAGACCTAGATTGCATTGTTTTTACAGATTCCAAATATGTATTATTTTAAATAATAATTTTTTCTATTTTTCTTGTGTCATTAGGGTGAAAACACGAAGTTGGGAAACAATTCCGTGACAAATCCTTTTTTTTTGTATAATTTCCAATTTCTTAGCTGTTGAAAAAAGTCAACAAATTTTTTCGGCCGAGAGTTGTAATATTTCTTGGATGAGAAATTAACCACGGTTAAAATTCTCTCGTCTGTGAGTTGTTCCATAGTTAGATAAGTTTTCGGCCAAGAGTTTTAAACCTTCTCGTCTGATATTATTGGAATACTTTTTACGTTAAACTCTCGAAAATGTTTCTCGACCGAGAGATTAGATTCCTTTTTAACTCTCGGCCAAAAAATGTTTAACTATATAAATCCAAACCCCCTCCCCGCCCAGCCGACCATCATCATAATTTTCCTGGTTTTTCGCTCTGAGGCTTTCACCCCGAAAACCAAGCCGTTGCTTTTCACACTTGGTTATTGGATTTTCGGGCTTTCGCTTAGTCCATCGTCTTCATTTCACTGGTTTTTCGGTCAGGGTAAGAGGTTTTCGGGCTTCCACTTAGTCCACCATCACACCATTTGAGGTTTTTCGGTCAGGCAAGGTAACCGTTTTTCGTGCTTGGTAAGGCCTTTTAGGGCTTGCAAACAGAGTTTGGGCACCCATTTCATTTGGCGTTTGAGTCAACCATCATCATAGTTTTGGTTCACGCCAAGACGAAGGGGTTTCCACTCAATTTGGTCAGAATTTTCTATCTTGGTACATGCATTTTTTCATTCTTTGCGTCCGAAGATACATGCTACATTTCTTTCCTGAAATTACCAGTTCTCAATTCATCGTGTTTAGACTCTCTATCTTCTGGTTATGCCACCATTTATGTATTGAATTTACCATCTCTCGGGGGAGCAATATAAGTGTTTAACAAAACGCCCCCAACCCACCGGAATCTGACAGCCAAATTCTGGTTTAAATCATAATTTAGAGGGTTTAAATCTCAATTTTAACAATCTGGGTGGTTTTAAAAGTAGGGATTTAGTCTAGAACATGCAATTCAAAGTGATAACATTGCAAATTGACGATAATAACAATTTTCCAGTAAAAAATTGGCCAATTTTTATAAAAAATCAACCGGAAAAGCGGGGCATTTTGGTTATATTTTATCCTACGCATCCCGCCCAGTAGCTATAGCATGAGTTTACTGCCCAGTTGTAGTGTGAGAATGTCCAACTGTAGGGTTTGTACCTGGCCTGTATATAGCCCCGTTTGTGCTCTTAAACTTTTCTTTCCTGTCGTGGCGCTGTGAGATGCTGAGGTGTGGCACTGTGAGGTGTTGAGATGTTGGATCCAGTTATGAGAGCCCGCGTATTGAAATGCTCACTACCCGCCACAGGTTCGTGTGTAACTAATTAAGGGCTCTTTACACATAACGTTATATACATGAATTTACAATTTGATAATCATACACAACATAGAGTGGCTAAACGTTAGACTTAACGAATGTTCCCAACAGAAAAGACTTTGAGACATGTTGTTTCCATACGAGCATATCAATTAAGACATGTTACTGATAGACGATGAGAGCTATTGGGCCCTGCTAGGAATTGATTGGGCATTTGATAACAAACCTGTAATTAACTTAAATAAATAAACCATGACCAAGCAATCATTCAGTCGAGAGGGCGAGCATGTCTAGTCGAGAGGGCTTAGTAGTGATACATACGTTAGCCAAGGTTACCTCCTCAACGAACCCTATGATTAAATGTGCCTTTTGGATAGGAGTGCTTTGACTAGAAGTAGCAGGTGCCATAGATGTAAATAAGGAGGTTAAAAAGGAAGGGGACTAGTTGGATAACAACATGGCTAATGAACTAGCAAGCAATGACTAGTTATGCTGAGTAAATGAATTTTATATATGCTTAGGCTATCATTCTTAGGATGGAGAGGCCCCTTGTTTTTTTCATATCATTGTTGTTGCTCACACTAAGCCCTACGATAAGACATACACTACTCTATATTGTGGTCATAAACCTAGTGGTATTCATATAATTTGTTAGGTTCAGGTCTAGGATGGTTCTAAGCACATCTGGGTTGATCCTACTATGGAGGAGTGAAAGTGTCTATAGGTGGTGTAGTAGCAATGGGAGGAGCAACAATGGGTATTGGTGATGTCTAAGGCTATTAGGTTTGGTGGTTACGTTGTAATATCTAGATGGGTGGTTATTATTGTTAAGGGGCCTATGCTGGGGAAGCCTGTGGCTATGTAGTAGATGATACAATGCCAATATTGGCTCGGTGTCTTGGGCATAACTGGTAGGAAACAAATCTAGTAGCATAGGTACCTTACCCCATTTCACCATAAATTATACCCCTCAAAGCTAGTCACTTTCAACCGAGTTTGTGCATGTAGGCTCGACTGAGAAGGAGAGGAATTGAATTTATTTCATTGAAGAATACTTTATTTAGGACGAGTAATGCCTTATGAGGAGGTCTTATGAACTGAGGCTGGTTCCTAAGAGTTTTATTTTTTTCCTTTCCTACAAAGGAGTGAGCAACCAGCGCTTGTTTTACCTTGGTCAGGTCATTCACCATAGATTTTAACAACTTGTTCACTTCCTCCATGCTCATAGGATTCCTGCATAAAGGTTACTGGTATAGTGGGTTGTTAATAGTCCCCCCCCCTATACATAGGTGTTCCTTGGTGAAGATAATAGCACCACTCCATCCATCCCATCTTCCTAGGTTGAAGATACAAATCCTAGGTATAGGTTGTTGAATCCCGCTGGCCTGCCCCCAATAATTTAAAGTCTAGTGACTATGAAGCTCTTCCATAGAATGTTACTAGGGTGGGTAAATATATCCTATTATATTGTGGTACCTCCGATTTGGATTCCTGACATTAAGTAAGTGATTGTTGGGAAACACTCAATGCCATGTGCTGAAGTGTAAGTTCATGAATGAAAGCACTTGTCCTTTCCTTCCCGGATTGCTTCGTAACTTGGCTAGGATGGGAGAATAAACCCGGGCTGGGAGATGAAAGAAATGGAAGGATAATATCACTTACGTGCTTCTTTCTTGCTTGCTAGATTGATTGATGCTACTGGAGGGCTTCTCTCGCTTGCTTGCTAAATTAAATTTTTTTTTTTGGGGGGGGGAGGTTAAGGTGGCTCATTGGGGTATAGAAATCACTTTATATATTAACTACGTTCCTCTATGACAAGTAGAATTTAATCAATTTCTTTTTTGTTGAGCACCTTCTTTATCTGGTTGAACCCGAGCTTGTATAAGAGGTGGGATGGTACAAAATCACCCGATGAAGCTGGGCCAACTTGTTAATGCTAGAACCTTTGGTGGATATATCGTTTGGCAAGAGGCTAGAGTTTAACTATGGCTAAGAATTAACCAGGAAGGATAGTAGACCATGGTGCTAGACGGGTTGCTCTAGTCAGTTGACTATGCAATTGGCAAGGAGATTGAAGTGGAAGTGGATGGCTTGCTTTTATCTACTTGTCTAGAGTAAGGAAGGTACACACTCAGTCCATCGACCAAGTACACCCAGTAAACCCAGTACGCATAAGGAATCCACACAGTACATGTCCACCAAACCCACGTCCAAGTCCAACGAGCAAGTTCACCTACAGAAAGGCGTTCTAGTCTGCCTAAGGAAACCGCCCAGGAAATTAGTAAAGTCCAACAAACCCACCTCAATTAATAGTTCCAGGACGCTTTCACTACGCGTTCAGTTCAATATGCTACTCCCAACTTAACATCCAGACCCATCTTTCTACGATTACCGCTCCCATCAATCACTTACCATTAGCTAGCTCATGTAATGATACCGCTATTTAGGACCCTTAATTATACGATTACCATACACAACAAACTAATTTAATCTCTGGGACAAGCACACGGGTTATATCCCAAGCCCTAGGAAACAATGTTTAGCATAGGTAAGTAAGTCTCCTTTCTTTCCTTATCTATGCAAGTATATAGTAGCTCAAGGTTATTTGAAGGATCTAATTATCGTAGTACAGGTGGCTCTGATGCATCCACAAAGCCATGTGTCTTTGCCATACCACTGTGTGTTTCCTCCTGCCTATTGCTGTGTCTCCTTCTGCCTGCCCAATGTGTATTTTATCCTCCCCCCTTTCAGTGCTAGCAGCCTTTGACACTGTAACCGAATTATCTGGTTCAGTCAGTTAAACAATTGCTGCTGGATCTTGAACGGGGAATCTACAACCTAATTAACTGGAGAAACTTCTAGCTATGCTATTGGATATGCTTATGGCTAAGCTCCTGCAACCCTAGCTTATTGTGCTGGTCCTACTACCTACTGGGTAATGGGTAATTGAAAATAATTGATTTAGGAATTTAGGCAGAGATAGATAGCTTACTACTAATACTTACATTAAATGTATTATGTAGGAATACCTCATTCAATAATTATTGGGATGCATAAGCATTATAATAGGTTTCCTCGGAGAATAATTGACCTCTTTCCTAATATTTTAATTGATATGTAATGAATAAAAGGAGAGTTAGGATAAATGAAAATCGAACTAAATCTAGATTCCAATCCTGTTAAGGGAAGACCCTACATATTGAATCCTAGAATCACCATTGTTGGGCCATTTGGGGTACTGAAAATAATTTATTATTTAATATTAATTGCAAACCCTAATACGAAAGACAAATGAAATATTATGCAATAATTTTTTTGGAGTTGCATATATATTTTCCTCTACAAATACGGGTTTTCCATTATGTTGCATTCGCCATAAAAAATTGAACGGTCAGGGGAGGTTTTTCAAATTGTCAGGACACAACTCTTCCGATGAAACATCCTTCCCTGGCTGGACCTCCTGGGCACTCACTGACTGACTTACTTATTGGCAATTATTTATAACCACTATGAATGACCTTTAATGCTCGACTATCCAAACAAACAAACAACCAAACAAACATGGATTCAAGGGTTGTTTATTTAGGGAATGTCAATGGTCCACTTGGGGTACTGAAAATCATTTATTATTTAATAATAATTGCATTTTTCATTTCAGAATGTTTCGCTATGTTATTAGGTATGGGATATTTTACGTTTAGGGGCGGCGGGAACCTATCCACTTGCTAGGTAGGAGAGAAACCAAGCAAGGGCTTGTCCAAACTGAATAAGCTGGTCGAAATCGAGAGTTGTTTCCCCACTCCAACCCATGAATGCTAGAACCTGTGGTGGTGGCGAAATAGATGGCAGGAGACCTACATATTGAAAGATTATATTTTGATTCTTCACTTGAGGTTTTAGAGGTGTCGGTAGCTATGAATTTTCTTAGACCTGAAAATGTGCATCTTGTACACCCATGTTGGACTTATGATAGGACATACATTGTCTTCATGAAAGTGTATTGGTTGATCCCGCTAAGATCATTGTCACTAGTAGCTTAATCCACCCACTAATGTCCATATCTTGCAACTAAATCTTGGGTAAATTGGGTATTCTTGACAGTTCATCAATGGAAATGCTACTATTAAGAAGACTATGGAGTAATTGAAGAATGAAACAGATAAAAACAAAGAATGTATTTGTACAAGGAGGGTGAAGTATCCTTAACATCCTGAAAAATAAACTAGTAATGATGGAAATTCTAGTTTTCCCTAAGTTGATGGTTGAATTCCATGTACATGCTAATGTTTCAATTATCATTTGGAGAGGTATCCATGCACAACCTAGAGAATCAATCTTATTTCATAAATTTTACTTTAATAGAAATACGTTGACTCGATCCAAGTGAAACTATGCCAATACTAAAGTGGAAGGCCTAGCCTTGGTATACATGCTCCATATATTTGAGCATTATTTGTTAGCTGGGTATTTTAAATTATTCATAGATCATTGAACTATGAAGTCAATAAAACTATGTTGGGTGGTCATATCTAAATATGGTGACTCTTATTTTAGGAATTTGTCTTTGAGGTTAACTATCTCTATATACAACATCATAGATAAGCACGAGTAAGAAGTACTGTAAACACGCTATTTCAATAAGGAGAACATGAACACCATAAATTAATGGGAATAAGAAGAAGCATCAAGCTAAGTAATGAGTACAGAGCTTACTAATAATACTTACAGTAAATGTATTAGCTACGTAATATCCATAATGTATGAGCATATTGTACAGTGATCTAAATATCTTTACTAGAAGAACCCTAGTTATATCAGTATTCTATGTAAGTTCTTATAAAAAATACAAAGCATAGTTTTTGAGGCTGATCTGGACTAGGTATGTCCCTTTGTGTACACCATATTTTGGAGGCTGATCTAGACTAGGTATGTCCCTTCGTGTCCACCATATTTTTGAGGCTGATCCGGACTAGGTATGTCCCTTCGTGTTTACCATATTTTTGAGGCTGATCTGGACCATATCCAATATTAGATGCTTACCAGAACTGCTCAGTAAGACTGAAAATAACAATCATAGGTGGAAGACTGTAATATCCCAAACTAAATTTGGTATAGATTATAGATAATTTGACATTATGAATCTTGAAACTTCTCTAATCAATACATTCCTTAACCTCTGTTTTGTTGGTAAATGAGGGTGTAATGTTTGAATAGGGTTTATTATTAGGAACTTTCACAACACAATTTAGGGTTCCTTATCATACTAGACTTGCTTATATCTATTCTTAGTAATGATCTTTATTTGTATCCAATATTAGACTTAACCCAGAGATTCATAAAAATTGCAATATATATCCATAAATAACAGTAGCGTAGAAATAATGTAGATTTAGGAAATTATCAGATATGATCTGAGAAGTACCTTGGACAACAATAACTGAGATGGCAGTCTTTTAAGCCTTAACAGAGTTGAATTGTAGATGACTGTACAAATGCTTTTAGTGATCAAGGTGATGCCCAAAGTCTAAAGATAACGAATGCCTAAGAATGTCCCAGCTATGCAAATAATTAATTTCCCAGATTGATGGTTCACACCGTCTCAAATAGTGATAAGGGTGGATTGCTTGATGGCTGTAGTAACCTGATATAAACACGTAGATTTATGAATATGCTTCAATGAAATGGAATCTTTGATTACCACACTCAGCTAGGAGCACCTTCCATGTGTTGATCCCTTCCTTCTTATGTGCATGCAGATCTCAAATAATAATGGAAAGTCAATCTCTGAGGGTTGTAGTAGTTCGATGTAGAAATGCAGATGATGAATAGGCCCCAATAGAAGTGGGTTTACTTGAGAGCTATGCCCAGATTGGAGGAAGGGCATCCAGATAGACTAATGACGCCTCTCTTGAGTGTATGCAACCCTTAAATATGTGAACAAGATCAAGTTTAGTTCTCCATCCCTCTTATCCAGTGAAATTTAAGTGAGCCTTCGTTGCGTTATTTCCTTCCTGTAGAGATCAAGATTATTAAACATGCTAATTTCCCTCGTGATAATCCTCTGCTCACTGGTAACTTGTTGCCAATAGAATGAACCCTTACCCACAGTAAATCGCTTCCCTGTTATTTTGAGGAGGAATGGATGGAGATAACCACAATTTCAGTATACAATTCAGTAGTAGCAGTATAGAGGAATATTGTTGCCCAGAAATTGGTGGAGACCCCCCTTTCTCAACAATGATAGGATTACTACCATGATTAATGAATGAATACACCCAACTATAATCTTTAAGGAAGCTCCAACAATTCCCTAAACATAATGAATCTCTGATGAAATGAAGAACACAATGGTGAATATGGATGATTCACCCTAGCAATGGGTTAGGTTGTATAGATTTTGCCATCGAATCCAATTAGGTCAAGGCAATCCACCCTAAACCCTAAGTAGCTCACCGTGCTCCCAAGGCGTGTTTCCAAAAGATGAACAATAAAAATGATAACCTTTTGGTTCAATTAACCTTCTTATATAGATTTTAGGGTTTGCATGTCAGTTTTAGGGTTTGTAGGCATGCTACTTTTAGGGTTTGCATGCATGTCATTTTTAGGGTTTGTATGCATGTAAATTTTAGGAACATTTTAAAGATAGTGGCAAGACGAGTAGAAAAAAATACTCTTGAAACTCAAGTAGAAAATAGTAATCTTGGGTGTAAGCCACAGTGGCAAGATGAGTAGAAATAAATACTCTTGAAGCTCATGTTTTTGGTAGCTGACCAATTTATCTAATTTAATATTTAAAGGAATTTAGGTGTTTTTTGTGATAGTAGGTAATTTGTCCCCTAAATGTTTGTCAAAATTATTTTCCAGGTAACATATTTGGGAGGGAACCTGGGTGGTTCCTCCCATTCCAAGGATGGTACCCAAGGTAAACTCTAGATTGTTCAGGGCACAAGGCCATATTAACAACTCATGAATAGATTATGTATAGCTAATCAACATTTTTAGCTCACTAAGAGGAAACATGTCATAAAGTGGGATTTGAACTCCGATGGCGAGGGTAACAAATTTTTGGGACACCACTTTTGTCCTATAATTTTGAAGAATAGGGGCATGTATCTAACAAAATTTCCAATGATTTCATAGTCTTGTTTTGTGCTCATTTTTGAAAAGAAGGAAAAGAGATGTCCAAGAAATCCTCTCTTATCCCAAGTAAGATGTGTTTCTTAATCAACAACATAATTGTATAGGGATGTTCTTGGAGGAGCTAGTCAACTAGCCGATTAAGTCGATCAGCCGACTAATTAGAGATTAGGTCGGCCACCTAAGTTCGTGTCGGTTGACAGAACCGACAGGTAGTTATTTGTAACTATTTGTAGATAATATATATTAGGCTATTGAGCCAGATGAGAACTCGGTTCAATTCTGTGTATTGTATGGACTCTTCTGTTATAATATAATATGTGATTCTTACACCTGTGTTTTTGTCTCTTGTCTCTGATATGTCTGTATGCTTTTAATGTGTATTATTGATAACCCTTTGTGATCTATGAGATTACAACATTGGTTCCGTTGGGACAATTCTTGGAAACCTTTGCTATCGAAGAAAAAACAAGGAGCTAGAATAGACGCAAGGAGCTAGACGACAATGAAAGAGAACAAGTCAAGTTCCTAAACAAATGCAGAAACCTTGCGCAATCTGTGATAACAGGACCAACAAAGGTCGACACTGACAAGCCGCTAGAAAAATCCTATCAGCTATTTGAAAGCGTGGTGTTGGCACTACAAACACAGATGCAAAACACAAGAGAAGAGAAAAAAGAAGAAACAACTCGACTACTGATGCAACAGCACATAGCCTTCTTCGAAGCTTACAAAGTGCTTCAAGATCACATGGAGGAGTCGATCATCATAGAAGGAGTACTACGGGACTGGCCTGCTTATTATGGGCAAGTCTTCCAGCAGACCCGAGAGACACGACATGAAATCCAAGCACTGGAGAAGAGGAAGAGCATGGAAGAATCACTCAGAAGCACTATCAAAGATCAAATCGTGCTTGAAACAACCAAACTGCAAAAGCTCGAGTGACAAGCACACCGGTGGGTGCAGCAAGAAATTCTGAGCTTGGACAAATTAGACATCATCTATCCACAAATGAAACGAATTCTAGAGATGGTAGAAGAAAAAGACCAGTTTTTGGGTCCCAACATGGAAAGGATAACAAACCTTTCCATTCAAGAGAAGATGTCGACACTGTCAAGCCTTACAACATTAACAATCGACATCCAGAAAATATTGCAAAGTTGGACATAATTCCAACATCAGCTGGCCGTGACAGCAGAAGCAATTATTGAAGTCAGTGTACAGAAATGACCAACCATCTGAATTCACAGCCCATAAAAATATAAACAAAGAAATAACTACTTTAGACAGCCAAAGATTTTTTGAGTACCTCCCTTGTTTCTTCGGGACAAAGAACAATTTTGTTCATGGGGGAGATGTTGGAGGAGCTAGTCGACTAGCTGACTAAGTCGATTGACTGACTAATTAGAGATTAGGTCAGCCACCTAAGGTCGTGTCGGTTGATAGAACTGATAGGTAGTTATTTGTAACTATTTGTAAATAATATATATTAGGCTGTTGAGCCCGATGAGAACTCGATTCAGTTCTGTGTATTGTATGGACTCTTCTGTTATAATATAATATGTTATTCTTACACCTGTGTTCTTGTCTCTTGTCTCTAATATGTCTATATGCTTTTAATGTGTATTATTGGTAACCCTTTGTGATCTGTGAGATTACAACAGATGCCAAATGAAGACCACGTGATGTGTTTCACTCTAGTTTTGCATGCATAACCATCCTTGGGGACTGAATTTTGTGTCATGATGTTCATTTGGTGAGGTCTAACATTAGATGTGTATCTTGTTGCCCCATTAAATATGTCACTCAAGGAATCGTTGTATTCAAAAATTTATATTCAATCAATGAAGTACACAATGGTGAATATGGATGATTCACCCTAGCAATTGGTTAGGTTGTATAGATTTCACCATCAAATCCAATTAGGTCAAGGAAATCTTCCCTAACCCTAAGTAGCTCACTGAGCTCCCAAAATATGTTTTTGAAAGATGAATAATAACAATGATACCCTTTTGGTTCAACTAACCTTCTTATATAGCTTTCAAGGTTTGCATGTGAGTTTTAGGGTTTGCATGCATGCCACTTTTAGGGTTTTCATTCATGCCACTTTTAGGGTATGCATGTCACTTTAGGGTTTGCATGCATGTCACTTTTAGGAACATTTCAAAGATAGTGGGAAGACGAGTAGAAAAAAATACTCTTGAAACTCAAGTAGAAAATAGTAATCTTGGGTGTAAGCCACAGTGGCAAGATGAGTAGAAATAAATACTCGAGAAGCTCATGTTTTTGGTAGCTGGCCAGTTTATCTAATTTAACATTTAAAGGAATTTAGGTATTTTTTTTGATATTAGGTAATTTGTCCCCTAAATTTTTCTCATTTTTCTTTTCCAGGAAACATATTTGGGAGGGAACCTCCTGGGCGGTTCCTCACATTCCAAGGATGGTACTCAAGATAAACCCTGGATTGTTCAGGGAACAAGGCCATGTTAACAACTCATGAATAGATTATGTATAGCTAATCAACATTCAACTCACTAAGAGGAAACATGTCAGAAAGTGGGATTTGAACTCTGGTGGGGAGGGTAACAACCTTTTTGGGACACCACTTTTGTCCTATAATTTTGAAGAATAGTGGCATGTCTAACAAAATGTCCAATGCTTTCACATTCTGGTTTTGTTCTCATTTTTGCAAAGAAGGAAAAGAGATATCCAAGAAAGCCTCTCTTATTCCAAGTAAGATGTGTTTCTTAATCAACAACATAATTTTATAGGGCTGCCAAATAAAGACCACGTGATGTGTTTCACTCTAGTTTTAGATGCATAACCATCCTTGGGGACTGAATTTTGTGTCATGATGTTCATTTGGCGAGGTCTATCATTAGATGTGTATCTTGCAGCCCCATTAAATATGTCACTCGAGGAAGCATTGTATTGAGAAATATATTTATCTTCTTTGACATGTTTTGACATGCTTTTAATGTGAGAATTTCTCATCATGCACAGGTCCACAATGTTAAATTTGGTAAATTTAAATTTGACATGTTTTTTAATCTGTGCAAAATTCTTATCATGCACAGCTTCACAACTTGAGGGTGAAGCAAGCTTGGCTACTATGCAGCGACAGACCTAGAGGTCATCGTCAGGTAAATTTCATTGTTATTCAATTCATAGTCAAGTATATACAAAAATAAATCTTCTTTTACACATCTAAATCTAATATGTTGTGCCCAGGCGGTGGTTCTCAGCATGATAGACGTCTGTCTGAGGGGTCTACATGGGTCAATGGACAAACACAGAGGACACATATAGTGTCTTATTCTTCAGATATGCCATTTCCAGGTAGAGAAATTGTTTACATGTACATTTTCACTAGAATTCTTGTCTGGCATGTTTTTTAATCTGCGCAAAATTCTTATCATGCATAGCTTCACAGCTTGAGGGTGAAGCAAGCTTGGCTACTATGCAACGATAGACCCAGAGGTCATCGTCAGGTAAATTTCATTGTTATTCAATTCATATTCAAGTATATATAAAAATAAATGTTCTTTTACACATCTAAATATAAGATCTTGTTGTGCCCACGTGGTGGGTCTCAGCATGACAGACGTATGTCTGAGGGGTCTACAGGGGCTGGTGGACAAACACATAGGATGCCATTGCCAGGTAGATATTTTTTTCATATATTTTGACTGGAATTATTGTTTGGCATGTTTTTTAATATGTGGAAAATTCTTATCAGGCACAACTTTACAGCTTCAGCTTGAAGCAATTTTGGCTACTATGCATCCATAGTACCCGAGGTCATCATAAGGTAAATTCAAATGTTATTCATTTCACATTGAAGTCTATATAAACATAGATATTCTTGTACACATCTTGATAAGATCTTGTTATGCATAGGTGGTGGCTCTTAGCACGACAGACGTCTGTCTGATGGGTCTACAGGGGCTGGTGGAAAAACACATAGGATGCCATTGCCATGTAGAGATTGTTTACGTACAATTTGACTAGAATTCTTGTTTGACATGTTTTTTAACCCATGGAATATTTTTATCATGCACAAATCCATAGCTTTAGGCTGAAGTAATCTTGGATACTATGCATCCACAATCCCTGAGGTCATTGTCAGGTAAATTCAATTGCTATTTAATTCATACTCAAGTCTATATGTACATAAATATTATTTTACCTGGTCTTTCTAAGATCTTGTTACATGCATAGGTGGTGGCTCTGAGCATGACAGATGTATGTCTGAGGGGTCTACAAGGGCTGATGGACAAACACATAGAACACACTTAGGCTTATTCCTCAGATACGCCATCGCCAGGTAGAGGTTGTTTACATGTACATTCTGAGTAGAAATCATGTTTGATGATTTTTCTTGTTAACTTGCATGTGATTGCCATTTTTTGGTTTTGTACAAGGGATTCTAGACATTATGACAATAATGATGGGGCACAAGATGATGCTTTAGGTATTTCTAATGATCACATTTTATTTAAATGTGTATAATTTGATTGAATTTTTTTTTTTTTAATACTTGCATGTGCATCTTCTTACAGGGTTTGTTGCTCCTGATCCTAATCCACCTCTTGAGACAAGGAGACGTCATTGGGTGCATCAATATGCTCAAAATGATAGATATGATCCTCTTTACACTCATCATAGAGATGTTTCTGAGGAGACTCCTTGAGAAGACAACATCGCTATGCTAACTGTGGAAGAGATGAAGGAGATTTCCTCGAGATTGAAGGAAGAACTTGAATCTTCAAATCTCTCTTTTGGTACTTAACAATGTCTCCACATTGTTTTGTACTATCTAAATAGTTTGATCGAGACATATCTTGGGCTTGGACCATCAACCCATATTTTTCATTATATGATGCGTAGGAGGCGATTTTTAGTGATGGGTTGCCACAAGTTTGAATAAGTAAAGAAAGTTGTCACAAAAGAAATGGTCTTTTCATGTTTTGACTTGCGCCTTGAAGACAAAAAATGTCTAAAAATCGCAAGATTCAATGATCCACTGATTGCACCACATATTTATTTGAGGTTCTTGTGTGCATATGGGAAGTTCCCAAATAATGACGAGGTTCCTCAGTATTTTGTTAGGATGCTGATTGCATAGTTCCGATTTAACATGGACCCTGACTATGCAGATACGGGATCCAGTTTCTATGGTGTTGGCAAAAGTCGTACATATGAATGACCTGATGCATGACAAGATGTTCAATATAGGCATTTGATGCCTCGGTTATTACACCCACATCCTAGAGTCGTAGCTTTACTAGAGGAGTTGGAAACAACATCCTACATAGCAATAGGGGTGAGGGAAGATATACAAGACTGTGTTGGGGCTGCATTGGCAGGGGTGGAAATTGGCCTACATAGTATTTCATCTGCATCCAGTATGGATGCAGGCCCATTGGATGATTATTCTGATGATTGCTTGAAAAGTATGAGTTGATTAGAGCTTGATTAGTATGCAGCATACTGTAGAGACAATTATAAGCGAGTTGTTTCTCGACAAAATGAAAATAGGGTCATGGTGCGTAAGTATGCTATAATATATGAAATTTAGTATATGAAATCTAATGTTTTTAATATATGAAATTTATGCAGTATACCAAATTCATGAATGATGACGACGTTGATGATACGAATTTGTTTGACCCGAAAGAAACAGAGGCTAGTGGCACAAATATAGATGTTGAGGAAATTCTAGTTTCACAATTTCCACTGGTTACGCAGGTATGGATATTTATTTTTGTTAATATTTAATTAATTTTGGTATATTTTGTCCCCAAACTTGTATATATATATACATATATTGACTTTCATTTTGACTTTTCAGCCCACAGAAAACCAGGATCCATTGGTGTTCCAGTCCGAAGGTTTAGATTGATCTGCTCTAGTTGCAAATCAATAGTGCTCCACATTCATTGTATGTACTTTTCATTGTATTTAGTAGTTAGCAGTTAATTGTTTTCTTGTCCTTCACACTTGGCAGCTTGGGAACACATATTCATGTAGTTAGTTGGTGATTTGATCTATTCCCAGTGTTGCTTGCTTATGGGGGTTTCACTCGTAGTATTCTTCACTGAGGTGCTAGCATTGGATAATGTTTTGAGCCCACACGCATGGACACTTTGAGATGGTATGCACTATTTTATGACAGTTGGTTGTTAGCATAGTTTTTGGGCTTAGATGATATGACAACTCTCTCTTTCCTCCATCTGGATGGTTGGTGTGACAACATTATGGAGTTGAAGGCCTTCTTTCACACTTTAGACTTTCATCATGTCTTTAGAGAACACAATAAGAGGGCAGACATTATATCCAAGGAAGTGCTCCCCATGGCTGTGGGACTACTTTCCTTCACTAAAAATTATGAGGAAATAACTATTGGGGAAGACAAGATACAACTCTTCTAGAGCAGAGCTTGTACCTCCTACTCTTCAACCTTTTGGTTGCTTTATTTTCGAGTATGGATGATTGAGTCTTTTAGCATCATATTGGATGTCTTGAGGATGCCACTGTTTCTCCTATGAGGGTATTGATATTAGGACACTTCACCAAGCACTTCCTTGGATATACTGAACTGGGCTCTTTATGTTTCCTTCGTAGACATGTATGGATGATCTATCTTGTAAAAGTTGGTTGAGGATAAAAGGAGCATACCATCCATTTGGATGTTCCCCTTATACAGTGATGACAAAAGTATATATTAAACTATGTACCTTGAGAGAGAGAAAATTATTTGGTCTTGTTGGTCCTAATTGAATGTTTGTCCACCTTTATGGTTCACTTTTCTCTTGTGGTTGTTGACTCATGGTCCTATTCTTACTTGGTCCTAGGGTTATCTCACCGTGTTCTCAGCCTGTTATCTCATTGGGATCTCTGCTATCATTGGTTTCTCCAGCAGGGGTTATCTCCTCTGCAATCTGATTTTCTCCTCTTACCTACGGGTTTGTCTCTTGCATTTTCCTCTGCGATTTCACTCCACAATTTTACCTCTGCGTCTTGTTCATTTCACAGGATGAGTTTTACCTCTGTGAATTGTTCATTCATGATCTATGATTTGTTCATTCACGCTCTGAGTTTTACCTCTGTGATTTATTCTTTCTTCATGGGATGAGCTTTATCTCTGCATTTTCTTTATTTATGTCTCATCTTGTAAAGTGAGTCTTTGCGTCTTTCTCAGCCGCTTACCTCATGATTTTTCTTAGTGTGAGTCTCTACGTTTTTCTAAGTCGCTTACCTCACAATTTTCTCAGCATTAGTTCTTATGGGTTTTTCCTGTGTGTTGGGTTCTAGCCCTGAAGTGACCGTGAGGTTACTCTTCAAGTGTGGATTATGAGTTACTCAACATGACTGTTAGAGGGTATCAGTATGGCTGAGTGTCTCTTGTGCTAAGTGATTGTGTGTCCTTAGCATGACTATTTTGGACATGACTGAATTACTCAAGCCTGTGCTTTTGATTGAAACCTCTCTTTTTGTTGACTAAGAGTTTAAGGTCAGTTTCGGTCTGCTTTAACCCTCTATCAAGGTATGTATATGGTTTACCCTGTTTGACTTGTCCCTTCAATGACAAGATCAAACTTAGAATTATCTGAGTATAAGGCAGATTCAATTAATGGTTGTGATTCCTTAATGTTGTATCTCCTGCACTTTATTTATTCATTCTTTTACATAAAATATGGTATCACATCTCAATGAACAACCTTAACGCAGTGACCAATAGAGCGTTAAAATTAACGCAATGACTAGTAGAGCGTTAAGTTGAAAGAGATAAAAATTTGTAATTTTTTTTTGGGATAGTGAACAAATCTCTGTTAATCCAAGACTTTGTTTAATGATTTATCTTGTTAAATCTTTTATTGTTTGCTATATGAAAATTGGAAATTATTATTTTGCTTGGTGAACTAATCACTAATAATCCAGGACTTGCACTGTCCCAAGCCAAAGCAAAGATATATTTCTGATATATTTTTCATAGACAATTGCAAAATTTGTGAGGTAAGAGTTCTATCTATAATTTCATGTAGTGGAACTTTTTTTGAAATTGGTGGAAAACATAAATTTTGAGCATGGTTATGGTTATGTAGCATGGTTAATGTCATGGTTATGTTATGTAGCATTTTACAAGGTTGAGAATTCAATCCTCATTTCTTTCTTGTCTATTTTGGCCAATCCATGAAACCTAAAAGGGCATGGATTCAAGTTTTATCTGGTGCATTCATGGCAGTTTACTTGAAATTCTGGATAATACTAATTTTTATTGTGTTCAGTTTCTTGCTGTTTTGGTCATGGGACTAGATGGAAAATTCTCTTAGACCTTTGAAAGTAATGATGTTTTGAATAATATCTACCACAGTAGAAAAATCAAAAAACACACAAGGGAACTAGTCAAATGCCCAAGTTTTGCATCCAATTTTTTTTCTAAGTAAAACCACGTGGGTTTCCCTGCATTTCATAGATGGTACCCGATGTAAATGTGTTGGTGCAAATTATGGCACCTGACCTGGTAGGGACATTGAGTGAGGAATGCAATAGAGGCAGCTATCATGTGGGATTAACCTTGATCCCTTCCGAAGCTCAAAGTGCTCAACCACTCGAGCTACCCTACAGGGCTAAAATTTTGCATCCAGTTTACTCCACTGTTCTTTTAGAATCAAAGTATATGCAACAAAACCAAAAATTCTGAGATGTTTCACCTTGGGTTTTCACACACCAAGCTTCTTCAAGTGTATTGTTTTGCATTCCGAGATAAAATTTTGCATCCAATTTACTTTACTGTTCTTTTAGAGTCAAAGCATATGCAACAAAAGCAAAAAGTCTAAGATTATGGTGAGTTTTGGAACATGTAGCCCTAGAACAGTGAGCTTGTTAGAGGATCTTGAAGACTAGGGTTAGGGTTTAATCCATTGTATATTAGTAGATGAATATTTTGAGAAGAAACCCTATGCTGTACTTGGTGATAGAAGAAAAAGAGGAGACATGTTACCCAAAAGAGGAGACGTATTGCATTGGAGGACATTCTTGTGTGATGCATGCTTGTTGGATCACCTTGTTCTGAGCAAGGGTTTTCATCATTTTCCCTAGATAGGGTTTTGGAGGGCTAGGAGATTGTACTAGCCTTGTGATAAGGCTATCGTATGTGAATGAACTTCATCTTTATGGATATTTCATATTACTTAAGTTTCTAGTTGTCCAATACTTGTGTAAATTGTAGATTTAATTTTCAACCATCAATATTCTTCATGGTTTGTAATTTCCAGCACTATATGTCTTGCTGATTTGACATAAGTTAATGGTGAATATGTTAAGTGATTTAACACCATAATCAAAGAATATAAGGGCAGATTTACTGCTGTTTTTACAACTGTTGTAAGTGTTTTCAGATCTATTATATGCATGGTAAGATTACCCAAGCGCTGAAACTTAGTGGAATAGATTGGTATCTTTTCACTTGAATTGCATGGTGGATTGGGGTTGCTAAGAATTGAAATATAGTTTGTTTCTAGTGGCAGCTATTTTGTTTATATTTCACATCAGATGTAAGGCTGAAAATTCACAAGGTTAAGCTCTGGTAAACCTCTTGTTAAGAGATGAAATTTTTGTTTTGCATTAAAACTCTACAATTCAAAAATTCCTACAATTTCTTTGTTTTATTTTTTATTTTTCAACAAGGTTAGTATTTGTGCATAAATATGCTCTTCTAGGGAAGCAAACCCGTCTCTACTTTCAGTGTAAAATTCCTGTGCTTTTTTCAAGGCAGTGCTAGTGTCATGATTCATTTACTTAGTCCATAAAGGCAATAGAGGCTAATGGACCCTCACAATGCATATTATGTTGAATTTTATCATGTGCATGATATTCTTAAAAAATTGCAGACTGTAATAGAGATAGATCTTGAAACGTAAACAACAGAGACAAGTACAATATTCAACTAAGCATCACACAATTGAACACATGATTTTTCACGGGGAAACTGTTTAAGGACAAAACCCCCAAAGCATTAGTAATTCATCCTCTAAATAAGATGATTGAGTTTGTACACGAAAGAAGAAAAATTGATCTCAGAATTCTGAGATGAATGTTCATAAAATTCTCCAAAAACACATAAACCCTAGCAGGATTACAACTGCTGCCTCAACTGCCACGTGTACTGTGATGTGCTTCTTTTGCTGTGAATGGCATGTGACGTGTACCTGCTGCTTGAATCTTGTTAACTACTACCTAAATCCTATTAACTACTGCCTATGACCTATAAGTTCTATTATTTCCAATTTAGACCATCATTGAGGGTTGGAGTAACCTTCTGCTACTGCCTTAGACTTCCAGAGAAGGTTGGAGCAATGGTCTGCTGCTACCTGTGGCCTCTACCAAGGTTATGGAAGTCTGTTGTTGTAGCCTTAGACCACCTGCAAGGCTGCTATTTTAGACTTAGAACACCACCAAGGGTGGTGGTGCTACCACTAGGCCTGGTGTAGCAGCCCTAGTCACCACTGAGGGTGCTGTAGCAGCCCTAGTCACCACCGAGGGTGCTGTAGCAACTTGTTGTTGCTCTCCTCATCACCACCGTGAACTGTAAACTGTGTATGGATGAATATTGTTTGCGATTTAATCTTAAACCTTATGCCAATACTCATCATTCTTCATATTAGACTTGTATTCCTATATCATTACATCTTTCCATAATTTCTATGTAGCATCTTCTTCAAATGTGGAAGGTTTTGAATCCCTGATGCGACTCATTTGTGAAACATACCCTAAATATTTGTCAGGTTGTTTTCGCTGTTTGGATGAGACTAATGGTGCTCCATGCTTCTCTACATCTTATAGAATATATCAACACCATGCATACCTCCTCTTAGAAGGAAGTTCATCAACTAGTTCTACAAGTTCATGAGGGGCTAGTGAATCTGAGAAATACTATGGTTTCTCCCTCTAAAAATGCGGAGAACTAGAATCTGGGACCTCCATTAGGGGAGTCTCATGCTCCTCCATGTCTGTATCATACTAAACCTATTTCGATCACTTGAAATGCATCCTCTTCATGGAATGTAACATCTTGGATGACTTCTATGTGTCTTTCACCATACACATATATTTTGTAGGCTTTGGATGATTTGATATAACCAACAAAGGTTCCCTTCTTTCAATATGGCTCTATCTTTGTCCTCTTTTCTTTGGGTTTATGAATGTATACATGACTCCCAAATATTTCCACATGTGAAATATATATTTTTTCACTAGTGAACACTTCTTCAGATGTCTTCTCTTCCAGAAAAGCATGATGACTTCTATTCTAGATATCCAAAACTCTACTGGTGGCTTCTTCCCATAATGAGGTAGATAGAATTTGATCGTGCATCGTGTATTTTGCATCCTCACATATGATTGTATTCTTCCTTTCGACAACGCCTTTCCACTGGGGATTGTAGAGTACTGTCAACTATCTACATATTCTTGCATAACTACAGAAATCATTAAATGCATGTCAGTCAAATTAGCCTCCATTGTCAGATCTTAAAGGACAGATATTGTTTCCAATATTATTCTGAACTAGGGATTTGAATTCCTAATACTTGTTGATGGTTTCACTCTTAGCCTTTAGGAAGTAAATCCATGACTTTCTAGAGAAGTCATCTATGAATTGTACATAGTATAAATATCCACTCAGAGAGGGTGATGCCATGGGACCACATACATCATAATGTATTAACTCAAAAATCCCTTTATATATAATAGAACTTCTAGAAAAACTATTCTTAACATTCTTCCCAAGAGCGCAACCCCTACAATATCATGCTTAAAATCAAATATAGGCATACCTTTGACCATCTTCTATAATCATGGCAGCACTTTGTAATGGAGGTTCCCAAGCCTCTTGTGCCATAGCTTGCATGGAATGACTATGTTATGGATCATAGCATGAATGTACTTTCCAAGTAGTTTGTAGATACCTTCCTATCTAACTCCAATCATAGCATGAGATTTTAAGTCTTTGCTCTTTGGCCATAATAGTGCTTGATTATCCATGAAGATAAATATGAATCCTTTACCTTCAAGAACCGAAACTGATAGGAGGTTATTCTTCGATCCTGGAGCATATAGAATGTCCTCCACATGTAGTACATCACCTGATCTCAACTAGAAGGAGGTATATCGAACTCCCTGGCTCGAATAGGTTGCGTTGTCTCCCAACTCCACCTTGCACGTGAAATTTTTCGCATTCATATTAGTGATGGCGCACTTATACCCAGTCATGTGTTTGGATGCACCATTTCCAAATAACCATGTCTCTACACTTGTGGTGACAGATCCGGAAATGGATGAGACAAGGCAATATTCCCTCCTTGTCTCATTTTCCTCGGATGCATTCTTCTGAGTAGTTTCATATTCTGTAGCATTATAAGCACGAGACCTTCATTTTCCTCCTTGTTTTGATTTACATTCCTTTGCATAATGCCCCTTTTTCTTGCAGTTGTAGCATTTGGCTTTCAACATGTCAAAGCCTTTATTGTGTACCTTATTCTTTGGATGAGAAAGCTTCTTTTGAGAGAAGTGCTTCTTTCATTTCTTCATCCTTGTCGTAAGAGAAAGGTTTTCTTCTATAGATGAAGTTGCTAGTTGCTAATGTTGATGACACCAACAAATTGTGGCATCAATGGTTGGGTCATATCAATGGGACCTTGCAACATATGAGTTGTTTAAGGATGGTAGATGAGCTTCTACATATTAAAATATGTACAGGTGTCTATGAAAAATGTATGTTGGGGGAACATTGTCATGAGTTCTTTCCAAAGGATTTAGGGGCAAGTCTGTGAACCTCTTAAGCTGGTTTATAATGATATTTTCATGCCTATGACCACTTTTTTGCTTGGTGGGGCTAGATGTCTCCTTACCTTCATTGATGATTTCTCCTACTTCCTTTGGGTATATATTATTCATTCCGAGTATGAAGTCTTTAAGAATTTCAAGGAATAAAATCATTGTGAAAAATCACAGTGATCACAAGATCAAATCTATTAGGACTGTTGAAGGAGGAGAACATTTCAATGATGACTTTCATCCATTTTTGGCATCTCGTTGCATTGTTTGGAAAAATCCAATCTCTCAACAAGATGGAATAGCTCATTGAAGCAATAGAGCTATTATGGAAATTGCTTGTT
Organism: Pseudotsuga menziesii; assembly: GCA_001517045.1. NCBI lineage: Eukaryota > Viridiplantae > Streptophyta > Pinopsida > Pinales > Pinaceae > Pseudotsuga > Pseudotsuga menziesii. Next base: position 593,510 of record LPNX010683611.1, on the reverse strand, counting down.
GTATGTATCATTCTCTTTAAATAGAGTTCATGTTAATAGGGAAGTAGTCTTCAATACCTATGATCAAGCTGCTGAAACCCTCTTTTTACAAGGCCATTTTTGCAGTGATGATATAGTGGCTTAGGCAATGAAGGCTTAGTATTTAATGAATATTTGTTTTAGTAAAACATAAATTTAAATGATTTGTTTAAATTTAGTTATTTAGGATAGTTGGAGGTGAGTGACTAGTGCCAATAACCCTATTCAGAATGTGGAGTCTTGGGGCTTCTAAGAGGTGTAGAAATTATGAATGGATGGGAGTAAATATGATGTGCATACATGTAGAAATTTACCTAAGAATGCAAGATTAGATGGCTAGAAATTAACAGTTTTTGCAGGCTTTAACTAGGTGCTCTCTAAGAAGGAGAGACTTTATTTCAAGCTGAAATACACCATGCAGTCTTTAAATGCAATGATATAACATCAATGTTTCCAACTTGAAGATAAATTAACAAAGAGAAGAATTGATAGCACCTCATTCACTCTCCTTCAATGATATAGCTGACCTGACATAAAGTCCTTATTGCAGCAGATTTAGTAGAAGATTTCAACACAAAATCAACAAGATGAATATTATGGCTAGCTACACATGTAGAAAACCTTTGCTTCGCATAGCCTACGGAGAAAAGAACATAGCAATTGATGAATCTTCCCTTTCTCAATCAATAATAAAATTGTAAATACAACAAAAAAACCTTGTCTAACTTATCCTATGGAATCGTATTCTTTATTTGGCCTGGTCCCCCCTTTTTCACGCCCATAGGCTTACATTCATACCCACAAAGTTGAGCTTCCATATCTGACTGTCATCCTCTGCTACTATTGACATTCTGCCTATGTGTTTTTTGTATTTTTGATTGTTGATTATTTCAGCAAAAACCAGTGATTGAGATGATCAAACTAAACTATTTTTAGTTTTCTTTCTATTTGTTTTCACTTTTGAAGTTGTTTTTATTCCTTTCAAACGTTGCAATAGTTTAGGTTTTCCGAATGTTGGGATTAGGGTCCTCTTGTTATGTATGCATAGTTTACTTTGTTGACATTGTTTTACCGTCTTAGTGTTTAGCAACTTTTTGGTGCCATGTACTACTGATGATCATATTTATGCAACATATTATCTAGGTTTTTTGACACCATGTACAACAACTTATGATCATCTTTACTGCGGTTATTATCTAGAATGAGGGTTGCACTACAATATCCGGAATGACAGCTGCACTGAATCATATATGTAATTATTAATTTGTTGAATCTGAACAGTTACATTTGAATGGTAATATGTATTTGTAAAATTGACCCTTTTTTAATAGCAAAATGATAAATGATCGTAATTAAAATGTTTTTATTTGTATCATGATGATTTTAGATACATTTTTTTGGTATGGTTTTGACACATAATTCATGTAGAATTTTGAACCACTCCTTCTTTTATTTGAGAACATGGTTGCAAATAAAATTTAAGACAATACAAAAATGTAAATGCTATGATCAAAACTCATTTTCAAGGGATACAAATAATAAAACAAGGTAAATGTTACAAGCATTTAATGTGAATGAGTGTGTTCTTATTGTGTAAGCATAAAATATTTATGGTTCAATTAGATGTAGATGATGAAATTTGTTGTTGGGTTATTTTTTTAAGCTTCCATATGAAGATAGACCTCCATATACTATGAGGGATAAGGTGAAAGGTGTTTTTCCATCCTCATGGTCATGTTTCATTGAATGAAAAGGCTCTGTGGTGCACTTTCATATATGAAGAGATGAGTGTGAATCTAATGCCAAGTTAGTGGAATTGTTTTAGAATCTTCATGACAAAAATAATGGGGATAATATCACCCTTGACACATTTGTGAAGCTAAAATTGTTGTATTTTACCACCATCACTATTCATGCAACGTAATGCTCTTGTTTTTCATCACCCTATTTTCAAAGTTGTGAGTATGTGCATGAGTTATTTTTACAACACACCAAAAAGAACAACATACCAATATGTGCATGAGTTATTTTTTCAGTGCACCAAAAGCACCAACATACCAAGATAATCAATGCATTAAAATGTATCATTAACTCATGTGTCCATATTATAAATAGTTGTAATTTTTCAAAACTACTTTATTGTCTTTTTGAAACTCATATATAGGAATGTAAGATGAGTTTATGGTTGGCATGTATGAGCATGATGAAATAGATTAGAGTTAGGGTTTGAATATCTTCTTTAGTGCACATAATATAAGGAGATTGCATGAACTTATCTTATGAATATGACAAGGTTTCTGTTGTAAAAAATTTGTGAATATTACATGGATGAATCTTGTTTGCGATTTAATATTAACGGTGTGCATGGTTTATGATTATTATCTATTTCATGTGCTGTATAAGTAAACATTTTTTGTAATTCTTATCATTTTTGGGTGAGACCTTATCCCCATTTAAATATTGAAAATGCCATTGTCGATAGGTTATTATTGTTTTACTAGCTAAACTATGGTTTATTTTTAGAGCCAATAATTGGTTCCATTCCTACAATAGAACACAATTTTCAAAAGGTACTAATGATTTAAATGTCATGGAAACCCTTTAGGCATGATAAATACAAAGAAAGGGAAATGATATTTTCAAATAAGGAAATGTAGTTCATTATAATTTATATCTAGCATGGTGGAAGAAAAGGCTCATCAATACTATGAGTTGATCATCTATAATCAAGAACTATTGAAAAGAAAAATAGACTATTCGTTTTAATGCTCATAAATCTTAAGGTTATGGTAATGGATTTTTCTATTGAATATATTAGCACTTTGAGCTAACGAAACTTATAATCAAGAACTATTGAAAATATAAATAAACTATTGGTTTTAATGCTCGTAAAATAAGGTTATGGTAATGGATTTTTCTATTGAATATATCAGCACTTTGAGCACACAAAACTTAAGTAATTTTGAGGAAGGTCAAAGAGGGAGGTTGCTAAAATTGATCTCATTGTATGTAACCATTCTATTTGTAGAAAAAAATATTAATGAAAATGAAACCAGATGCAATGGAGGTGTAATCCTTTATGTTCTTTCATTTTGTTCTCAATCCAGCTTATTTTCATTACACGCAAATGCCCTCTGTTTCTACATTACAGAAGGTTGTCTTCACATAAAGTTGAAAAGAATGTTTCAATATATTATACTCCTTTGCTTTAAGTGTTTCCCTCTATATGTGAACAATAAGAATGAGAAAAATGTTTCTAAGTGTAGCAACACAAAATTTAATATATTAATTATAAATAAAAACATAGGAAAATGTTGGATATAATATAATTGGTTTCTTAACTTAAAATAAATATTTAATAAAGAATTAAATGTTTTATAGCTAAATGAATTTCATAATTGAAAGCAACTATAGACATTCACATTTTAGTTTAGTGGTAGTTGAATTTCGATTCAACTTTGAGATAACTTGAGGTTGAACTATATCTTCATTAGTTATCTTTAAATTAGTAATACAAAATCATGAGATTGTGCCTTCGTATGTTTTAAAAATATGTAACAAGTTAGAAATAGAAATGATGTTCCGTAATGTTCAAACTCAATATTTATATTTAAAGCCATTAAAACATCAACAACATCAAGAACATATATATGAATTTAGCTTTCACAAAACCGATAATATAATTTAAATTAATATTGTTAGAAAGAGCTTCTCTTAGTTTCGAGAATTATATATATATATTCTCTATTGGCGAGGCCAACCACATGAAGGTGGAAGCTCATTTGGCCCCTTCCACCCACCCACCCTAGAATCAAAGAACAAAAATTCGTCAACCTTGTTGTGTTTTTGATTCATATGAAATGTGCCAGTGGCATATTATCAAGAATGGCATTATGATCTTCTATCGACAATTTCCATTGTCGATACTTGGAATTTTTCCTACTCTTCATTGCCTTCAAATGCAACCGGGCTGTTATGACCAAATGATTGTATTGAGCACATATAACATTTGACTCATAGTCTTGAAAAAGAATATGGTATTTACATTTCCTTACTTCTACAAATAAATGTCCCATTATAACCATTGAACCCACACCATACATATAATTTGACGGGTATTTAAATTCTTGCATCAACGTGCTTTTTGACCTAGTGCATCTCAATAAATAATAATGCAATTTTTCTGGATTATATACCGGTGCAATGACAACAAATACATCTCCTTGTCTAACCAAATCAGAAACACGATCATAATCTTTATCAATCACAAGCGCTTCATTATCGTGCTCTACATCGTTGATATTTCCAAATGGGGGCAATGGTGTCAATTCTTGGCGTCTCCATGGTTTTACAAATTTGTTAGTATGGTTTTGACACTCATCCAAGGACTCTACATCATCAATACATGCAATACAAAAGCAAGAGTACTTTCATTTCTCGATTGCGTGTATATTTTTCATTTTCTTACTCCTAATGCAGTGTAAGCCCCTTTGTTTTCAGGATTGCATTACAATTATGTGGCATTAGGATTCCCATAGATTCGAGATTGCAAGAGGAGGATTCCATTTAACATAGGAATTCTAGCTTGAGTGGGCCCCATAGTCTCCATGTGTCTCCATTCTCCATAGCCATTTCATTTTTCACTTGCATTCATTTAATTAAATCCATTAAATAAATATTTATTCCTTCTAATGTCTAAACACCATTTATTATCTCCCTTGTTAACTTCCCAATGTTTCCACCCAACCTAGGTAACTAGTATGATTGATGGAATTGTCCTACTATGCAATTATTAAAAATGGGGACATTACACTTATCACCTAAATCAAGCCTCGTCATGTGTTTAGGTGTCATATTTCTTCCTATTTGTTTGGTTCATAGTTAGCTTTGAGTAAACCAAACTTGTGCTATGGAATATGGTAAACCATAGCTAATTGGGACTTTCATCCATTTTCTCAACATGCCTATGTCCTACCACTCAATACAATATGCTAAACACAATCATTTTTATGAAATTTTCGACCTATATTGCATTGTCTTTACAGATTCCAAATATGTATTTTTTTTAAATAATATTTTTTTCCTATTTTTCTTGTGTCATTACTCATTAACTCAAAAAACACATTGTTAGAGTTTCTTCCATAACCTGTTTGTTTCTCAAGCATTTACAAAAATTCATATGCCGCACTACTAGAAACCGTCCTCTACATGCTATAAAAAAATCATTTCATGATCATTGGATTAAGACCTTCAAAAGCTACACCCAAACTTGGCGTATTGTTTTCGAGTTTTGATCACTTAGTAAATAAAAAAAAATTATAAATTTTTAAATTTATTTTGGAAAAATAGTGTCACACTAGTACTATTTCTTATTTATATGTCTACTGATTTTTGTAGGTTGATTCCATCCTTTATGAATTCAAATGTTGCACCCACAAAGACATATACCTTATCATCCCCACCGGAAAAAAAAAGGTACCTATTAGAAATGATTAAACTTGAGATATTTACGAATATTTTCAATAGATAAAATTTATATATTCGGAAATGTGATTAAATTTACTACATTTCATCTTTTTTACTCAAACCAAGATTCATTATGTATCTATCTCAAATTATCCATGTAATTTTATGGATGCATGTTTTTTTTAGTTTTCTATCGCATCTAGCACATGAAAAGAGACCCTCGTTAGCTTGCATCAACCCACCTAAAAAATGTATTGAAAGTTTAATACCTAAAAAAATATAAGATATGGAACTATTCTAAGTTCGTGGAAGAAGTAGGTGGCCACTTGTATCAACTTAGATTAGTCACCCCCCCTCAAGAAGCTATGGTTCCCATTGCGTCAAGTTCCTCTATCAGTTGGGGAAACTTATTTTGAATATGGATCCTATTGAGCCACATGCCCTAGTGCAGGATTTGCTCATCTTTGACAAATTGATAAAGTTTTATATTTTATTGGTGAATACCCTTCCTCTTTATGTCCATGATCTTTCAGCATGTGCCTGCTCGGTGCAATTATGATTGAGTTTTGGAGTTTTCAAGTTCTCAACCACATTTGTCCAAGAGAAGTGCGAAATGTAGTTGAAGCAGTTCCACATTAAATACATGGTACAAACAAAGGAAAGGAAAAATACTTAATTCAAATAATTCTCACCAACAACCTTGGTGCAGACATAAGGCTTGTTTCAAAATGGGACAAGATTTGGATTCTTATGAGATGCTTTTTCTACAAATGCAACCATACTATGTCTTCCACTTGAAACATGTGTATAACATGATGTTGATCATAGCATTGCTTATGTTTTTCATTGTATTTATCTAAATATCACGAAGTTGTTGCTGTATGTGTTGGATACATCCATTGAATTTGGTTACTTTATCAATATTGATCTAAGCATCATAGGATTCTTTCCGATAGATGGAATTGGTAGAGTTACATCAATATGGGCCAACAACTAGAACCAAAACACACTTGAAAAGGGATATGGTCAATGGAGCTATGAAGGGATATATTGTAGTTATGTTGAATATAAGGAAGGTTCTCATACCATGTGTATAGATGTTTGGAGTTGTGCATTCTCACAATATGCACAATCATCATATTTATAACCATGTATATATTTCCAACTATTGGGGGTGGAATTTAGTTGATTCGGTTAACTTGGTGTCCATCATTGACCACAATATAAACCAAAAAGTACTCAGAATTATAGGGAAATTTTTAGGGGCAAAATTTCAAACATGGGCGAAATTAGCGGTTTGAATTTTTCCTATGAGTGACTTTTTTTATATAGAAGGGGTTTAGTATAGTTAATATTAATTATACCACTATTTTTTTCAAGTATTCAAATCATGGTTAGCCCAACCATATTTGTTAAAAATTTCCCTAGAGCCCCCATTCGCCCCCACTTTCAAGCAATGGCAGTTTCTGGAGCACCATTTTCCCATCATTACCAACAATGGAAATTTCTAGAGCTCCAATTCACCCTCAAATTCAAATAATGGTTATTTTTGGAGCCCCATTCACCCTTGATTTGCAGCAATGATGGTTTCTAGAGCCCCATTTGGCATTCACTCAATGAGTTTTCTACATGGTGTTTAACGAACAAAGAAGATATGGAATGTTGGTAGGGGTATTGGGTAAGTGAGTTGCGCAACATTGCGGAGGATTCGCAAGCCCACACACCACCGCGAAGGACGAAAATAGCGCGATAGGTGGAAGAATAACTGTTTTTGGAATTCTTTATGCAATTTTGTACCGATTGACCACGTTTTGTGGATATAGGTCACTAGTTTGTTAAAATTTAGTTAGAAGTGAACCTTGGATGTAAAGGCGCAAGCCTATATATAGATTTAGAATTGCAATTGTAAAGGAGCATCATTGATGAGAAAGATCAATCGATCAATCAATTTTGTGATCTAAGGTGTGCCCTTGTCACTTCATTTTGTCCTTGAGCAGTTTTGGCTCTGTCTGTGATGATCAGTTAGTGAATTTGGGGTGGTGATCATTCTCCTGCTGTGGAGAAGTACTGTATAACTTGGATCTGTTGCGCAGAAGTAATATGAGATGACGAATGTTTCCCTAAAGTGATCTTGTTTCCTATTTTCTTTCTATCTTCATGATCTGCAATTACTATGATGGATGTTTACTGTATCTGTGTTATGAATGAATGTTACTGCTGCGATGAATGAAGTAATGCGATTTGTTAGTGATTTACTAGTTATGCAAATAGATCTGTGATGCATGATCGATTTTGATAAACTATCTCTGGAATATTTGTTGAGTATGAAGTTTATTCGTTGAGAACATACCCTCCCTTGCCACTGTCGAAAAATTGGTTCCGACAACTCTCCCTTGACATCTCGGGTGAGACTTCATCTGCTTTGCAGGTGTTTCTAGGCAGGGTCAAACTTGTCTGCACTAGTGCTCAGGGAGGTCGCATTGGTTGGGCTTCGACAGAGTGGGAACCCCTGTCGACGAGGCTTTGTTGGTGGATCGCGCCAACAAATGGTTCTGTTGCTGGGATCATGTTGCAACTGAAGGGAGGATATGTTGTGGCATTCGACAAAACCCAAGATTGAATATTGGTTTGACATAAAGATGCGAGAGTTCCCTGAAACAAAGAATTAAAATCTGAAGTTGTCAACACCCAGGTGGCTGAATAGTTATATCTACGATGGTCCCTATGAATGGTTCTTTTGTGAATTTTCAGTCATACTGTACGAATTTCTAGCACAGTTCACTTATAAGAAGAATAACCATAAAGGGGGAGAGCTGACACAACTACATTTCGACCAAAAATCCAACGGCCGTGTTGTCGGATTTTCGACACTTCCCTGTTGTATGTACGACACTATGATTTTTTTTAAGCGTCGGTGGATTGTCGTCGGTTATCCGACATCTTTCCAATCCGTCGGTTAAGCGACAACTCACTTTATCGTTGGTTAAATGTAAACCGTCGGTTATTTGACATCTAATCCATATTAAACTCTAAACGTAAGCGTCGGTTAAGCGACGGTCTAGCGACGGTTAAGCGGCGGTTAAGCGATGGTCTAGCGACAGTTCACCAAAGAAACCCGTCTATTAACCGACGGATTATGAAAACTGAAATGTCGATTAAGCGACGGTATTGAATTAAAAAAAAAAATCACCTACAGGCCATCGCTTAACCGACGGCTATAAGTGTTTAAAAAAATAAAATACAAATGCCAGATTACTGGAGACACACCTTGATGTTTGTATAGATTGTAAAATTACTACAATAAAGCGAATGTTGCTAACAAAGTGCCCAGAAACAAATATCAGTAAGCTATGCCTGAGGTAACAATCGTGATATAAAATGACAAATGATTAATAGCTTTGACCAAATGTATGTGTGCAAGAAATATATATATGATTTGGATGACAAAGACTTGCTTCAAGTTTTGATATGCTCAATTAAGTCATGTATCAAATATATAACTCTTCCAAGAGTAATATGAGCACCTATATTAAGCGACTTCATTCTTCGAATCATCTCCTGTATCCAATAGCTTAAACTTTATATAAAACCCAAGTATACCTAAGGTAGCCACAACTGAAATCAACAAGTAGATAGAACAGTTAATTTGAGCCAACTAGCAATTAAGTATTACCAAGTGTATTACATCCACAACACTCAGCAGAAATTAGATAACAAAATTGGACGAACCAATTGGCAGAAGTTCATTAACTAACGCTGTAGATTTTGAAAAGTTTTAAAACTCTATATGAAGAACCTTAAAAAGAACAAGGAGATAGTATAATCCACTGCATTTTTCTATGGACAGTGCCACTAAATATTTTTACTATTAGATTTTACTTTGGTTTTTTATGACTCCTGACACAATAACAAGCTGCAGAACCTTAGATATACAAGCGTCAAACTGTAAAAGCTAAACAATATTAATAGAACATTAATTTCCCAATCAAACCACAATAGTATTCATATTATGCCAAGGAAATTTACTATTAAAGAAAAGTTACCTTTATTATCATGTCAGGATACTTTTCTGCAAGGTATTCAATACTGGTGCCACCCTTTCTGCATGAAATGATGACCTGTATCAACAAAATTCAATCAGGGTTCTAAGAATTTGTAAACCAAATGGCATACATTCATCCAGTCTAAATTTCAAGCAACCAGATAAGTCAAGGAATTTGGAGATTAAAGAAAAATTCAAAAGAGGAAGATTACTGTTACTTAAAGATATTCCCATGCTAAATAGTAAATTGTTCTTATCAGAGGAAGCTAAGTAAAAAGTGGCAGTACAGGGTGGCAGGTGCAGGGGGGTACTCACTGACCACGATGGACAAGAAGTAATCAGGTTTTCTTGGGGATTGGGAGTCACCACCAATAACTATGCAGGGAGGTGTATGCCTTGTTTTCTAGAAACAAAATATGTTAAAAACCTTGGTATATGACAAATAACAATCTTTGAAGACTCCTTGCATTTCATTAAACAGGCGAGAACCACCAATAACTATGCAGAGGTGTATGCCTTGTTTCTAGAAATAGAATATGTTAAAAACCTTGCTATATGACAAATAACAATCTTTGAAGACTCCTTGCATTTCATTAAACACACGAGAAGCCACACTGTAAGGTCCAGAACAAGATTTAAAAATTAAAATAGAATCACCTGGAATCTCCAAAGCATCAAAGCAATAAGCTACTTGCACATCAGAAGACATAACAGCCTTGCAGATTAGTTAGTGAACATCGCTGTCAAGTATGATCAAAGGAGTGGTTTTTCAAAATACAGATCCTCTGGAGCAAAGGTGGTTACCAAAAGTTCATTGAGGATTCTCTTTATGTGGATGGATACATAGTTTAAGAATTTCAACAAAAAAATGTTTATGATGAATATTGGACACATGGCCACCAAACGAAGGATATACTCCATGCATCCACCATCAAGACTCATCACATTAACCTCAAGCAAGCGAGACCTCCCTCCCCTGTGTTCCTTCATCTCTACATGCCTTTACTCACACCTGTGGGTGTAGTGGAAATTATGGCTTCCCCTCTATTCTTCATTGCTCAGGTGGGATAAATCAAGGAATTGTGGGTCTGTCAAACCATGAGCTTGATGCAGGGGAGTAGGATTAGCAGGAATCCTGGGAAAGCATTCATGCTTGTAGGCACTAGCCCGGAACTCTCTGCTACCTAGGTAAGGGTTTGACTGTTGAAATTGTTTCTGCGGCTACGTCTTGGTTGAATCTGGAACCTCTCCCATGTTTGGTTGTTTCGTAGAGCTTGGGGGCACACAGGCCCCCTCCCTGACTGCTCGTACCATTTCCCTTGCAAGTTGGAGTTACACATCTTTTAAAGGAATTAAGGCTGACATGGCCAAAACATCAATGATCACTCTTGTAGACTGTCCATATACTGGATCATATCCATATCTGGCTCTAACCTGCCATATTCTCAAACGCAAGGAGTTTATGGTGCATTGGTGGGAATCATTATATTTTGAGTCTTCAATGGAAGGGTTGCCATCAAGAAAAGGACCAAATAAGCTGGATTTGCATATTTTGGTGCTGATTGTGTGGTGGCCTAGTTCTCGTGAAGATTTGTCTTCAGAAAGTAATATGAGACAGACAACTTTTGCATTATCAAGGGCAATCGACAAGGTGACTATTGTTCATTCTGCACATTGTAAGGATATATTATGGGTTAATCATTAAAGTAATGATTGTTTTGAATTCATAATATACTTTGAGTTTGCATACAAAATCTTATTCATAGTTTGACAGAAACAAGAAACTTATATAATTTAGTCGAGTATAGATTTTGTTGGAATGCCACTTGGATTATATTTCCAGGAATGTTATAGGTTGTCTAAAGGGGCCAGCTGATTCAAAACATCAAATAGCAGCAACTGTTGAAGTCATTTATGGCTCAACAAGAGAAACTTGAAAGTGAACTTCAGATTCTTGAACTTGGCTGAGTCGTTCTAATGTGTCTTAACTTTGAAGTTAGACATCAGATTAAATGCTTCAAAATTGGTTTGACCTGGTGTTATCTCCAGGGATCTCAGCATTTACTCATTAGGTCATATTGATACCATTTTTGGATTTTGGAGGCAATTTAGGGCTTCATTGTTTAATTTTTCTATTGCAGATCTTTAATTTTATGTATCACAAAACTTATAGCTTATACATCTAAATGTAATTTTGCCTATTTGCACCCTTAGGTGCATATAAATTAACAATCTTCCATATTTGGTATCTAATTGTTTGTATATATATAAGTTTTGCCCTCACCAAGTTTGAATAAAGTCAGAGTCTGACACTTTTGACAGGGAATGCCGTAAGCATTTGATGATGTGCTGCTGTTGATCCTTGCTGGTAACCCATTCTACTATACCCTTTATAATATAAGTATCAGGATTTTGAATACACAAACTATTTTCGAGACTAAGTCATAGAAATGTATCACAAATATAAAAGTTTCAATTAAAACTACCCCTTAAAAGACCTTGCAACAAAGAAAGCAAAACAACAATAGCACTTAGTTGCAGAATTTTTCTCTCTGATATTGATAGGGCTGTGGTAAAAGTAATCACTTGTTGCGTTCTTATTTTCTCCATTTCATCACTACCTCGAATATTCTTAGTTCTCTCTTTCATAGATCTTACACAACAACTTATCACTCTACAGTCTAA
>LPNX010683611.1:528938-560434 GCA_001517045.1 Pseudotsuga menziesii | reverse complement strand
TATTTTTTAATAGTTTAATTGGAAAAATTGATTTTGTAATAAAAGTGGTCCAAATAATCAGTTTCAGTCATGTAGGTGCTCATTTTCAAGCTAAGAGCACCGTGTAAACCCATGGACCCACTGTTTCCTATTTTTGAGTGATTTTTCATCACTCAGGTCAGAAAGCCCCAAAAATCAATTATTGATTATTTTAATTAATAAATTGATGAATAATGGAGCAAATCCAAAATCATAAATCAATGGATTCTTAGTCGATTTGATTGAAATCAGTCAGATCTGAAGCAGATTGACTGGATCTGACAAATCCTTGACTGAAGGAGGTGATCAAATCAGATCCAGAGTTGATCTTGAGCATCATTTATGAGGAATTTCTCCCTCCCTCTCTCCTCAACACGTTTTTGGCTCAACTGGATGATTTTTGGTGGATTCTTCAGTCAACAGGTTGAGGTGTCAGTCAAATCATCCCCCCGATTGACAGTTGCACTCAGTGAGACTCATATCTGGCTCAACTAGACACAGATCAGGCATTGATGGACTCTCCATCAGTTGATTTCACTTGATTCCATGAGTAATTGCGCCCCCCCTGGGCTAGATGGCCTGCAAATTGTATATATCCAGGCACAGCCTCCTCTTCCAAGCTAGTTAGAACTGGGATTGAGGTGCTGTTGCTCTTGTATTGTATTATTTTTTCATTCTGGAATAAAGAAGCTTTGGAGGCAAGATCTATGGTGTAATGCTCTTCATGTGTGGATGTTGATTGTCAAATGCTTATGAGGTATAATATGGTTTTGTTTATCATTGCTTTGTTGGTTAATTGTTGGCCTTGAAGGAGAGAGCTCCCTCCTGTTAGGGTAAGAGTTTATTCTAGTTTGATTTATTCTCTTACTCCTGCTTGTTCCAGATCTATTGGATTTGTATGTATTTTAAGTTTAATTGCATGCTTTCCAATCATCTCTTTCGGTAGCACCTATGTTTTAACCATCTGTTTGTGCAAGGATTTTTAAATTTGCAGGTGATCTCGCTGGTAGAAGAGGTTGATCTGGTTTGAATCTTCCTCATCTTCAGTATCTTATGAATGACATAGTCCCTCGGTGTTCCACCAAAGCAGAATCCAAATCCCAACATTCCCCGCCTTCAAACACTCTTTCTCTCTCTTCCTCCTTTAAAAACTATTAAACTTTCCTCAAACTGGTTACTTTAAAGGCTTCTTATTAATCTGATCTATCTCATCAGGAAAAACACACATAGATTTGATCAGTAAGATCCCTCCTTTATTCTAGATCTTAGTTTTGTTTTGCTCATAAAGTTCAAATTCAAGAGATCTAGCTAAAAGTACCTTAGTTTCGCAAGTAATTTAGTGAAAATTCATAGCTTGCTGTTAAGGTAGTTTCTTTTGCTGTTCGATAATTTCAATATTCTACAATATCAGTGCTTTTAATTGGCTTCACAAACAGCAAGTCAAGATCCCAAGGAAAGCTTGCTTTCCTTGGTTCCTTTTCGTCAGTTTAGCTAGTTTAATTTCATTATTTTTTGAGATAAAGTAGGATGACCCAAATATACTCTTAAAGTGCTTTTGGGCATTTTTATTCTAACTCGCTCACTTTAATTTAGCAGGTCTGACAGAGAAGAAAGGAAGCTGCTGTCCAAAGTGGCTTTTGGAGCGCTCAAATCCCCCTAGGGGTCTCTCTTTTGTCACATAATTTGTAAATTTTTTGTATAAACTGTAATATCTTGGTTTCAGCCTGTATAAGGACCAAGAAAGCTCTTTTTTATCAGTGCTTTGATATTGTAACCTCTATAATAAAATCATCCTTTGAATAGGCTCTTTCGAGCCCATTCCCCATCCCCCCTGGGGGGATTCGCGTCGGTGCCATTTTCATTGTTCTCTGCTTATTTCCTTTTACTAGTATTGATCTGATTTGTAGGGTAGTATATTTTATCTTGTTGTTAATTCCATATTCCATATCTTACTTTCAAAAGTAATCATAATACTTACCCCACGATTTCCCGAGTGACCCGAAAGGGGAAAGAGATTCGTGGTAGGATTAATAAAAAAACCATATTTGTATAGTTGTTTTATTTTTTCTACCATTTGTTTATTAGTAGCTTTAAAATTAACCCCTCCTCGATTCCCCGATTGAGATCCACTTGGATCGAAAGAGGTTCTTGGAGGCTTTTCTTTTAAACAAGAACACATCTCTTAAAAACTTATTAAAATAACAAGACTCCAGTGTGTATGCTCTGCACTTGGATGCGGTTCATCCTATCAGTCAAGCTGTATCAAAATCACTTGGGTGACTAGCATAATTAGGACTCACCCTCCCCAATTAACAAACCATCAGGTGAAAATCCAACACCTCGATCGAACCTTTACGGTGGCAAAATACCCAAAGGAAGCGGGAACCTACTGAAAAGTGACCTCGGGGCGCCGATCTCTGTCACACCCTAACGGGTGCGTTATGAACAATAGCCCCAGAGATTCCATTTCAGCCCACATATTCCTTGCGGGTAGCCGTGAAGGTTTGTTTTGGACATACTCCAAGTACTCTCGGGTATATTTGGAGTCCCCCTTTTAGCCTAATTTAATCAATCCATGCTTCAATTTTAACTTAAAACATACCAAGATGCAATCGCAAAACATTCACTCCAAGCACATGCAAGCACATTGATATTTTTGATTTGACTCCATTATTAAGGCACTGGTCATTTTTGCTTCATATATATATTGTTTATCAGCTTTGTGCTTTCGTGTGTTATCTTCGTATCTTGTCATCTTGAATTGTTTATAGTTAAAATATTCAAACTCCTAAATAACTGATTCAATTTAACATCACCCCACTAAGAAATCATCCTTAGTAACTTAATAGGGTCTACCCCCCTTGGCTTCGTTAGGAGTTGAGCCTAAACGGAGGAGTCAAGAACAAGGTGACAGCCTTGACTCGAGACTTGCCGCTAAGAACACACCGAGTGGCTTGAAGATTTCTGCCACATGACCCAGTTGTGTGAAAAGGCGGCAACAATCTCAAGTGTTAGGGGAGTTTTGACACACTGAAGGACAAGATGGCCTCGACGCCCATCCTGGTATTCTTGATTAGAACAAGGAGTTCCATGCCCATGTCAATGCCTCTTCTATTGCGTTAGGAGTAGTACTTACACAACTAGGCGAAGGTGACCTGGATCATCCAATCACATTTTCTGGTAGAAAGTTGTCTTTTGCAGAAAGAAATTATGCAACCACCGAGAGAGAGGGCTTGGCCATGGTTTATGCACTGTAGAAGTTTAGACACTATCTGTTGGGCGGTCACTTCAAAATGTTCATGGACCATTCTGCTTTGCAATACCTGGTCAATAAGCTTGTGTTGGGGTGAAATATCTGTCGATGCCTGCTACTTTTCTAGGAGTTTGACTTTGAGATAATTGTGAAGCCAGGACGGTTGAATGCTGGACTCGATCATCTGTCTCACATTGAGATAGGAGAAGAGCCTACTAATATTGACGATGGATTTCCTGATGCGCCACTGTTTCCGGTAGAGATCACAGATGACCACTATGCTCCAATCATTCAGTTCTTGGCAACTGGAGTTGCTCCAGAGGACCCGTCGACCAATCAGAAAAGCAGTTGGTAGTGAAAGCTTTACATTTCCAGCTGATTGCGGGGCAATTATACAAAACGGGATCAGATTAAATCTTGTGACGGTGCATATTACCACATGAGCAAGGACCTATTCTAGCAAAAGCACATGCAGGAATCACGGGAGGCCACTATGGTTACAGTGCTACTGCATGTAAGGTGTTGTGCACTGGGTTATGGTGGCCTACCTTACATAATGATCAGTGGATTATGCACGAAGCTGCGATGTCTGTCAGCACGTCGACAAGCCATCACGGCAGGATGAGATGCCACTGGTGCCCCAGGTAACTCTACAACATTTCGATAAATGGGTCGTGGACTTTGTGGGTCCAATTACTCCACCAGGAAAGATGACTGGTGCTCTGTACATCATTACATCAACCGATTATCTGATAAGGTGGTCGAAGGCCACGCCAGTCATGGATTGCACTGCTGCGACAACCGCCAAGTTCAAATTCGAGAATATTGTGACAAGGTTTAGATGTCCCAAGATATTGATGAGTGACCAGGGAAGTCACTTCATCAATTGAACCGTGAGAGCGCTAACCGATGAGTTGCAAGTGCAACATCAGAAAAGCACACACTATCATCCGTAGGAAAATGGAACTATCGAGGCCTTCAACAAAATATTGGAAACCGCACTTACAAAGGTATGCAATACTAATCGTGATGATTGGGATTTGAAAATTCCAGCGGTACTATGGGCATATCGCACCACTTGTAAAAGATTGACAGGACAAACACCGTTCAAATTGGTATATTGGCAAGAAGCAGTCATGTCGATGGAATACATTTTTCCTAGTCTATGGACTACTGCTGCGACATACATGGATGATGCAGAAGCATTAGAAGAGTTCATCGCATAGTTGGTCCAACTAGAAGAGGACCACTTTGTCGTAGGCTTCCACCAACGTGTTGAGAAGGATCTCCATAAGGCATGGCATGATCACCATATTAAGAACAAGCAGTTTACACAAGGACATTTAGTACTGTTATACGATAGTAAGTTCATGAAGCATCCAGGTAAGTTACATATGCACTGGTGAGGTCCATATCTTGTTCATTCAATTACTTCTGGGGGTGCAGTTCAATTACAACAATTAGATGGTGCAATGTTGCCAAAACTTGTGAATGGCAGTCACTTGAAGCCCTATAGAACGGGGCCTGAGTCGCGCAATGCTTGAGGCACTGCACAAATTAAAAAAAAATTAGGGGTTTGCATAGGTAGATTGCAGTGATGCGAGCACAGAGGAAGACACTGCGCAAGGGTAGCACTTAGTAGTCTTAAGAGGGCGACCATCGATGACAGCCGCAAGACTGTGAGGTGGAAAACTCAATAATAAATACAGTCAATTAATACCAGTAGCTGGCAACGCTTGATGAAGCGACGCGCATTTATGACTGATCCGATCATTAGTAAGATGCGATCACCGATGAATTTAGGGTTATTAATGCCAAATTTGGGCATGATGGATATGGTATATTTGGCAATGATGAGACATATCAGGAAATGGGTTATAAAAAAGCACGGGATTTCTACACAAGGTCTTATTCAGTTGAGTTGAGAGAAGTATTGAGCTCAGTAGAAGTGAGTGTGATAGGCAAGGAGTGAAATTTCAGCTGCATTGTGAGCATTGTAGAGTGCGGCATGTCGTGTACTCCTGAAATACTTGAGATTTTGAGCGAGCAGGAATCCCCCATCTGACCTACATAGATTGAAGAAGAATTCATGAGCATGCCAATTGGGTCCTCTTTGATCCCTAGAGCGAAGCGGAAGGCCTAGAAGCACAGTTTCACACCGCCACAGAAGAGATACACACACACGACTGCTAGGGAACAAGGGGAAGATACCAAACCATCATGATCAGGTGTTGTTGAGTATGCAGTGCCTAGGGGCATTTCTATCAACGATATCCCTAGATATGTGGCTCCAACGTGACCAGGGGTGAAGCCGAGGAAGCTCACTAAGAATCAGAGGTATCCGTCGAATTTGTCGCCACTACCAGAAGGGATGACTTTCCCAGGGGACATCATAACCACCTTGGCCAAGATGAAGTACGAAGACCATGATTTGCTGCTGCTAAGGATGTCACGGATGAACTGTATCATTCAGTGCCTACGATACCTGGTGCACCTATTCTATGGATTCCTCACCCATGGGCACAAGGCTTGGACAAGTCCGGGTTGTTGGGGCTCATTAACATGCCTCATTTTGGGAGATTGAATGAAGCAAATGCATGCGTCAAATAGTTGTTGGAATGCTTTCATGGTGGGATGCTCTGGTCTAACGAACCTATTTAGGTCACGGTTGACCTCATTGCTGACATTACGGGGTTACCAAAGGTCGACGAAGATCCAGCGTAGTATTTTAAAGGGCGGGATAATGACAAAAGTCTTGCCAAGCAGTTGAAGGAGATATTTGGGTTGCAGCGCGATGGCCGGGCCTATCGCATCGACAGTATTTCTGAGCGATCAGTGTAGATTGGGGTGCGTATTTTGGCCAGCAAGATCATCAGGAAGAATCATCCTGTCCAATGTAATTCGGGTGTGGTTGCGTGTGCACAAAAATGCACCGAAGGGGTGCAAATCAACTGGTCCCTGAATCTGTTAAACCAGTTGTTAGAAAATGCTGTCACCACTCAGGCCAGGGAATGCAGTTTTTCCTACAGTTGGTTGTTAATTCTCATTGCATTGGTTGCATGGATGGAGCCAGAGGACTACCAGCCGATGCCAGTTGCTGCGGAAAAATTATGCAAAGGTGCTCGGTATCAGAACTTATGGTGGGCCGCAGAACCCAGTCGACAGTAGGACTATGTGATTCACTTTTGGGTTTATTGGGAAGTGCTACAGGCTGCAGCCATCAAGGTTCCCTGCTTGTCCAATGAAGCCGCATTAAAGTATTAGAGGATTATTCGGTTTGCTATCAGGCCTCATTCCATTTACATCCAGGCGCGACGGGATCTTGACAAACAATGGCTACCTATGGCCTATAAAATTGCAGATGCAGAAATGGAGGTCATTGTTCAAGATTGGCTAGCTGACTGGTGCGAACCTGTGAGCGTGGAGGAGCTCTCTACAGGGCCACCAGCAGATGCCCCTAATGAGCCAGTCCAGGAAGGGAAAGATCTCCAAGACTTTGATGGCAAGTCATCGACGAACTCTGATCCAGAACCCTGGCGCATGTTGGAGGAGTTACGCACTAAAAGACGCATGGAATTTGATGCAGGTAGCAGCTCCCACCTGATGATAGAGAACCAACTACAAGGGCTCACCAAGACTATCATAGATGCATCTGATGTTGCGGTGCAAGCTATGCGTGAGTCAAGAAGGGTTTGCCATGGTAAGCCTTAAGCTCGATTCTATTTTTTCTGCCATTTCAAAAGCAACACTAGAGAAGGCTCTGATGTAGGATTTCTCAACGATTAGCACTAAGCCGCGGGCTAGGAACATGCAAGTTCCCCCAACTGCAATCGATGCAGGAAGTATAGAAGTAAACTCGTTACTACAGCTATTGCCGAGCATTGATGTTAATCTCAACAAGTTACCTACCCAAGGTTTAGTGCAGCTGTAGCAGGGTGTCAGCCAAGAGTTGGAGGATAGGAACAAGGAGCTTAGTGATGGGTACGTGTAGTCGCAGGCTGTCGCTAAGAAGCTACAAGAGGACGCTGACGAGCTATAGAAGATCAAAGAGAAGCTTTCAAAAGAAAAGGCGCAGGATATTTTTGCCTTGAAGAAAACACAAGAGGAGCTGCAGTGGAAAGCCACCGATGAAATTACTGAGTTAAA
The DNA here is from genome assembly GCA_001517045.1 of Pseudotsuga menziesii. Lineage (NCBI taxonomy): Eukaryota > Viridiplantae > Streptophyta > Pinopsida > Pinales > Pinaceae > Pseudotsuga > Pseudotsuga menziesii. The sequence goes on along the minus strand of LPNX010683611.1, from coordinate 553,017 downwards.
AAAGGTGCAAGACTACCTTGTTGTTGAGAAAGAGCATCTCTATGCTAGTTGCGACGAGTTTGAGCAAGCTGTTGATAAGGCATATCAACACATCTATGAAAGCATGGTGGAACTCATTGCTATTTCCAAAGCTAAGCACCTTGGGGAGGTGATTTCCCAGCTCCAGTTAACTAACGATTTGCTGAATTCTCTTGTTTATCTCAACACACTGCTTGAACAGATTACCAAGCGAAAGAATACGATTGAGAATTTAGCGGCCCAATTTTAAGCTATGGAGCAGGAGGCAAAGACGATAGCTGACGAAACGACACAGTTATGGCAAATTGTCGTCCAGGATGACCAACTGGAACAGTTGGCCAAGCAAGTGTGGGAAGATGAAACTTAGTTGGCGACACTGAAGACGTCACTGTGAATAATACCTCTTATGGTTCATATTACGCGCTCGAAAGAATTGAAGGACCTGCAGCAGTGAGCCGCATGAGCCCAAGAACGGAAACGCAAGCACATCACCCAGCTTGATTAATTCCAGGACATTGGCGGGAAGTTGGCCATGAAAGCAGTTGTTGTGCTGCAGGCGGTGTAAGAAGGTAGGAAGATGGTGGATGGCAAGGCCAGGGAGGAGCACCCATTGAAGCAGGACCTGCTCAATTGTTTGGTCACAGTTGAACGGGTTCAGCGCCAGGTCCACGAGATCTTGCAGCAGTTCGAGGACTTCAAGACCAAGACGACGGAGTACACCATGTCGACCTGACATGGCTTGAGGATGAGCCACAAGACTGTGTTGGGGCCCTATTGGCAGGGTTATTGGGTAAGTGAGTTGTGTAGCACCGTAGAGGCTGTGCAAGCTCACACACCACCGTGAAGGACCAAAACAGTGCGATAGGCAGAAGAATAACCGTTTTTGGAATTCTTTATGCAATTTTGTACCAATTGACCATGTTTTTGTGGATATAGGTCACTAGTTTGTTAAAATTTAGTTAGAAGTGGACCTTGGATGTAAAGGCGTAAGACTATATATAGAGTTAGAATTGCAATTGTAAAGGAGCATCATTGATGAAAAATATCAAGCGATCAATCCATTTTGTGATCTAAGGTGTGCCCTTGTCACTTCATTTTGTCCTTGAGCAGTTTTGGCTCTATTTGTGTTGATTAGTTAGTGAATCTGGGGTGGTGATCATTCTCCTGCTATGGAGAAGTACTGTATAACTTGTATCTGTTGTGCACAAGTAATATGACATGACGGATGTTTCCCTAAAGTGATCTTGTTTCCTATTTTCTTTCTGTCTTCATGATCTGCAATGACTATGATGTATTTTTACTATATCTGTGTTATGAATGAATGTTACTGCTGCGATGAATGAAGTAATGCGATCTGTCAGTGATTTACTAGTTATGCAAATAGATTTGTGATGCATGATGTGATTCTGATAAACTATCTTTGGAATATTTGTTGAGTATGAAGTTAAGTCATTGAGAACATACCCTCCCTTCCCACTGCCGAAAACTTGTTTCAACGGCTCTCCCTTGACATCTCGGGTGAGACTTCATCTTCTCTGCGGGTGTGTCAGGCAGGGTCAAACTTGTCTGGGCCAATTCTCAGGGAGATCATGCTGGTTGGGTGTCAACAGAGTGGGAACCCCTGTTGACGAGGCTTTGTTGGTGGACCGCACCAACATGGAAACCACATTGAATAAAATTTCTAGTGGATTGGAACAATCACTATGGGCGACCAGAAAACAAATCAGATCAAGGTGGGGAAACTACTTGTTACTATCTTGTTACTTTATTGGGGAAAATACTTGATTTCTAAGGCTCAAATCCAATTCAACATCAGTGGATGTGAAATGACATTACATTACAACTCATCATCAAAGTGTAATTCAATTAAAAAACTGCAAGGTATGAAATAAGATTCATATGTAGACATCGGAATGCAAGCTTAAGAGTTTATTAAACTCATAATTTGATTTAGGATTCCTTAAAGTGAAGAACAAATTTAGTTCAATTATTAAATATCGAAAATAGATATGCAAGTATAAAAGAATCCATACGGATAAGTATATAAAATGGGAAAAGTATCAGATGATTGAAGATACAATGATAGTGTTGCATAAATAAAAACCCTAAGAGCACTTATGCAAACTATTTATGAAGGGATGTGTCCCTTATATATATATTACATTTCCTTCCCTTGAAAATGCTTTGTCCTCGGAGCATAATTATTGGAAAACTTCCCTTTAACTCTCATTCTCACTCACGATGTCTTCTCAAGATATTTTGTGTTTGTAACTGCAGCACTTAACGAAATAAGGTGATATGAGTTACGAATTCATAAGTAAAATTGTTGCATCAATTGTGAATAGATCCACGCCAAGTTGATATTTACTGGAACTTTTTGTTGAGCGATTGTTTGGATGAAACTTTTGATTTTCAGCTTAATCCATAGAAGTTGTCAATTTTGTCTCTCTTCTTTTTCACATTTGTAGTTCATCTGTCTAAAATAAAAATATTGTTTATATATATTTTGATTTTGTCATTTCCCATATCTATTCTTGTGATTTGGATGACGATAAGGAAAGTCTAATATTTCGTGATTGTTCCTTGGAACCATCTTATCTAGATGTTTGTAGTGATTTGTCAATATAATAATTCTTTAGATATTGAGCGCCGATTGACTGGTTCCCTTCTCTAATGTATGAATTTGATTGTATGACAACTTCTCTATTGGGTCAGTCATCGCTTGTTTGTTGACTAATGATCCTTTGTGATCTAACCCTTCTTATAAGTATTTATTATCATGCTTTATCTTTTTAATTCATGTAACTAAGTCCTAATTATGTTTCCTTAAATGTAATATATTTTCCTTATCATATAACTTGTCGTTTTTATTTTATATTTTTAAATTCTCCATTTTGTTGTGACTTTATCTTTTAATTTGATTAAGAAATATCTGATTAAGGTTCCTTAGGTCAGAGTTGTCTTCATCTTTTTCGGATAACTTCTTTTTGAGATCTTGATTTTCTTGTTCTAAAATTTCTATCGTCTTACTTTTTGTTTTTTGACTTTCTTATTTTTTCCAGTAAATTTTCACTATGATTTTTTTAGCGTGATATTTCTTCATCATTCTCTAATAATTTCTTCTTAAAGTTTTGATTAGCTTGATCTAATTTTTAATTTTGATTTTGTATGAAGTGATTCTCTTTCTATGATAACTCATAAATTAATTCTCTTTCTTAATCTCAAACTATAATTTCCTATTATTGGCCTTATAATATCCCAGTTCAGCATTTAATTTCTGTATTAGCTTGATATTCTTCCATAACAAACAATTTTCCACACATTAGACAAAAGCGATTGTATTTTTAAAAGTTTTGATGTACTCAAACTCCATTTCACAAAAATGATATTTAGTCCTAAATTTGAACTACTATTATTTAGGGAGCTACTATTCCTTGAAGGTGGGGATAATTTTTAAGAACACCCCTGAAATTTATATGTATAATAAATGGGCGAATCTCCCTAGTATATACGAAAAATTGAAGCCTTATTTGATCAATAATATAAATGTATATATAATTTTTTGGCTAATCTTACATTCTATTATATAATCTTGTAAAATCTTGGCGAATCTTGTAAAATCTTGGTGAATCTTGTAAAAACTTGGAGAATCTTTTACTAAACTATAAGATATTGTAAAATCGTGGCGAATATTTCATTGAATTATAAAATATTGTTAAAACTTGAGAAATTTTTCATCAAATTATAAAATCTTGTAATGTCTTGGTGAATCTTTTTCTAGGAAGACTCATCTTTTGATTATGCAAATTACTAACGTATTGTAATATAAGAGCATATACCAAAGCTCGAATCTCTCAATTCCTAGACCCTCAAATGAACAAATGCAAGAATGAGGAGAGCATGCATTTATTACATTTCACTAGCAGTATTGGGTGAAACACAACTACACTAACTAGATTTAGGGAATGTGGGGATTCCACTTTTTATCATGTCCCTTAATGCTCCAATGGACATGTGGGGACCCAAATCTTGACATATCGACAAACTAGTAGAATTGAACACTTTACACTATGGAGTGATTATGGCACCCATAAAACATTATTACAATGTGGAGTATTATCGAGGCTCACAACCTTAATATAGTGTATGAATTCCCAATTATTTTATTTTCCAAATATCTCCTTTTTAAGCTACCCTTTAAGAAAAAAAGTAATTTGCGTATTTGTTTATAGATACGAATGCCTCTTTTTCCTTTCTATTGTTGACAATCAAAATATGAATTATGTCATTTGATTTAGAATTTTAGAGTTAGTTCAAAACTTGGGATATCTATTAGAAATAAGAACATACACAAACAAGAATAGAAAGCGCATTAATGCAACATCACACGTATCATTAGAACTACTCTATTAAAGACTACTTTTTCTCAGATAAATTGAGGTGTTTGTATCCGTGTCCTTGAAAATTTTGAAAGCATGAAAAAATGTGGTAAAATTGTTTTTTCACCCTCATTGAATTCAAAAAACTAGATATTAAATATCATAATGTCTACATCTTAGGTCAAACATGCCCTGTACATATTATATACGATCATGATGGAAATAAAGTATTGGGTTCCAACTAAATCATATATTTATCCTACATAACTAAATCCATTTTTGGATAAGGATAACAGTTACACATCAAAACAAATCACCCAAAAATATTTTACTTCTGAATGACCCTTACAAAAACAAAATATCGTAAAACAAGTACAGAACCCAACAAATTTAGGTCACAAATAAAATTGGTGAACTTTCCAATACGAATAGAAAATATACCAGTCACAAACTTCTCAATACAATAAAAGGATAAAAGAATCTACCTGTACACTTTGTACAACTCTACAAGATAATGACCATTCCATTGTATCCCCACCATTATAACCAGTGTGCATTCATTTATATTACAAACATCCCAAACATCAACAATAACATATATAAAATATGAACATATAAGCTCTCATTAAAGCCTTAGATCCAATAATAATTGCAGAGCAATATCCTGATAAAAACACATTTTAAACAACTGGGACAAATTTAGTTTGAATATATAAAAACCATGTGGTGTCTCTCCATCAAGAATAACATCCACTAACAACATATAAATTCCAGTCAATAGTTTAAACATGACAATGCATACAATAAATCATATATTTTGAATTATGTAATTCTTTCACAGAACCAATACTCTTAGGATAGAATAAAACCCTAATAACACCGAATGGGCTCTAAGAATCAAGAGTGCCCTAGAATTCAAGAGGCCTCAAAAAGCATCCATGGTAAAAAGCATGATAAAAGGTAAGTTCACAATATAATAATATATTGTAACTGTGGATAAAAAGCATGGTGTGAGTTTGTATTCTCTAATAAATTGCATGTGTGGCATGCCCCTTCAAGACTTGATATTTCTACAATGGAGATGCTATGCAAAGATAAAAATGTCGAGAAAACTAATAATGAAAAGTGGAATCACATCAACCAAAACCTTCACCCTGCAAGCGCAATATGAAGTGGGTGAACCATGAATAATTATAGCCTTTAAATATAAAACAATAGCCCTTGATTTTCCCTCAAATACTAGAAATCAAGGGCTAAAAGAAGATATCACATGAAATTGACTCAAAATATAGAAAAATGCAACCATATGCCTAAATTACAAGGAAATGGAGGGAAAAATAGCCCTTGGGATTCTCCACTACTGAAAATTGGGGGCGAAAGAATGATTTCACTAGATTTTCTCTAGAAATTTTGGGCTAAAGATAGACTGGAGGGAGATTTTGCTAGGGAAAAAATAGTGTTTTTTTTCATTTTCCTCTTTAATATATGGGAGGCTATTCATTTTAGATTTATTTTTTTTCTAATAAATACTGGGAAGATATATTTTAGCTGAAAACACCCTTTCCATATAAGAAAATAGCCCATGAATTTTTTGTAACTCTCTTAATATAGCATAGCCCATAGGCTATATATAGCCCCTAAACTTAATCCATAATACACAGCTTTGATTATTCTTCAATATTAAATGTGTACACAAGGTGTAAGGATCTCACTTATTTGATAAAGTAAGTAAATTTTGTGGATACAAAAAAATCCAATACATTCTCCCCTTATTAGTCCATGCCCTCAGGCTAGCAGGGACTCTATGAATCGACTTGCTGTCGTTTTCATTAGTCCTGCACCCTAACAAATGCAAATTGTAACTATTTATCCTAAATTTATTTTTCTAGAGTATAAAAAATATTTTTCTCCACCAATTAGGTGTGAGCAACCTTTTTGTGCATCAATCATAAATTTTCTCCTCTTATTTGGCCTCATATCGAGATAGGGGTTCCATTTTATTGAAAAAACTTAGGTTGAGACTAAAATTATTGACCATTTTTGTATCGAGTGAAGTAATGCTTGAAACTAGTAAAACATTAATCTTTCACATTAAATGTTAAAGATACAAATAATATCCAATAGAAATAATATCAAATATTTTATGTTACAGAGATTCTGGATGCATGATGCATGGTTGTTGCATGTTGGCCATGTGTGCATGTTTAGGTAGCTAAACCGCCATTGTATATGTGTGTGTCCAGGTAGCTACACTGTCATTGCATAACACACATGTTCTGGTAGCTACACCTTTCATATGGAATTCCCTATCCATTGTTCTGGTAGATGCACCTTTCATATGGAAATCTTTTGGGGTATGGTGAAAGATTTTGAGATCAACAAAATCAGAGCAGCATCTCTCAGAATGAATTTAACATTAGCTATGGACATTAACTTTGAATCTTGCACAACTGCTATGGCTGATGTTGTCTTTGTTGCGGTTGCACCATTTGTAACACCCTGGTTTTGACCCCATGGTATTGAATTGCATATGATGTAAATATTGTATTTAATCATGGTGTGGAGCTCAAGGCAAAGGCCCCACCATGGATTTAGTATTTTATGTTTTGGCGATTAAAATGGATGTCGATGGATTTATGTGTTAACCAGGAACACTATGCTTGAGACATCATGTAAAATGAAAATTAATAAAAATACCACAACTAGCTATGCGCCACAACGTTAAAGAGATGGGGGCATGATTTCACAAGGAATAGGGAGGGGGAGTTATTCAAACCCTTGAGCCTATGGGGAAGATCCAAATGTCCAAGGGGAAAACCCATAAGTTGCTAACTACCCATTTTGTCCTTTTGTGCCCAGTCATCTAGAAGTGGTTGAAGAAGTTATCTCCTTGGGACGGGAAAGGTTTGGAGGTCAAATTCGAATTTGGGAAGTCACCAATTTTTGAAAAGTGTGCCATTTGACTTGTGGGGCAAGTAAAAGATTGGGAAGGAATTCCCAAGCCATTAGGCACCCATGAATTTCATTTCTCACCCATCCTCATGGATTTTTGGCTCCCTCATGCAGGAGGAATAGACCGATCTCTCTCCTCCACAGTTCGACTATCGATTCCTTCCCTTCTCCATACCCAGAATGCGTTTTTTGTGTTGCTGGATGAATTGGAAGAAAGGGGCCACGATTTTGGGGTTTGAGGAGGGCATTTTTTCCCCTGTGAGAAAGTTGGGAGTTCTCCTCCATGTTTCTGCAGTTTAGCCATTTTTATCCATGGTTGGAAAGTCGTTTTTGGGTTGCCGATGTAAAGTTGGAAAAAACCATTTTTTGGTGTGGCCTAGTGAAAACTCAGCAGAGATTTGAGTATTGGGGGTTTGGAGAGAATGTTTCTCATTCCTCATGCGATTGGGGTTTGCTAAGCGTTTCCCTCATGGATTTTTGTGTTTTCCTCATTGTTCTCCAAGCTGGAAGCTCATTTGTGTAGAGTTCAGTGGATGAGAAGGTAGAGCCACGTTTTGGGTGTGAATAGAGGTTGTTTTTACCTCTGTGAAGTCCAAGGACGTTCCTTGAACGATTTGCTCTCCTGGGTTGTTTTTCCCCACTTGCCATTTCGGTTTGTGGTTGTCAAACATTTTCCTTCATGCCTAGCAATGGTATTTTGTTGTGAAGGGCATCCATGTGAAGCTTGGATTGGATGAGTAAGTGCAAGGAACCCTTGTGTTGTTAGCTTGTTGTCTTATCAGCATATGAAACCCAATTCCTTATTGTCGGATAGTCTGTGAAACCCAACTGTATGTTGGCTTAACTGTGGATGTATGGTATTGCCATGTGTAAGCATGTTGTTCCCTAGTGACTTGTGGAATCATTCCCAGCTCGGGGGTGGCAGTGATGTTGAGAGATTGAGGAGCACACTGGCCTATGGTTGGGTGGAACGTTGCAACGACGTAGCTAGTAGTGAGACAACGCAATTACAAGATACGTATTTACTTCTGTTCTTGTTTACTTACCTTTACATCTATATCTCTTTTAATGAATTATGATGAACATGGTGAATGGTTGGAATGAATGAATGCATTGCTTCTATTGTGTATTAATGCATATACGTATATTCTTATGTTCAATACATGGAATGCTTGTATGGATGATTTGCTTCTGCTATATAATTGCAATTGTCATGTATCTATGTATTTTTTTGATCCAATGCATTTGTATGTTTATGTTCATGGGGATAGATTTCCTATTTGACAATAGCAGTGTGGTAGTCGCGTCCTCTCGGACAGGAGGGGAAATGACACGGGTTGTTGTTGTCTTAGAGGTATGATGTTAGCAATTAGCAATATCATACATATATTATCATCAATATCAATACATGAGTTATATATTCAAGTCATGGAGTTATATATTCAAGTCACAGAGAACCTGCTCAATGCTTCATTTGAAACGGTGTAGCTTTTTATATTTATTCTTGGATTTCTCCATGCTGAAGAAAAATAAAATTCACTTACCATTCTTTTGAATTTGCAATGGCAAATTTGCTTTCTTGCTTTAAAGATGTTTCCAGCGCTGCCTTTGTTCTCCTTGCAGTAGTCTTGGTAAACAAGGTGTTAAAATTCCACCACTCTAAGTCTATTGTCTTGCATTGTAGCAATCGTTTCTTTTGCATAATAACGTGTTGCATTTGTTCTCCTTGCAGTAGTCATGGTAAACAAGGTGCTAAAATTTCACCACTCTAAGTCTAGTGTCTTGAGATGTAGCAATCGTTTCTTTTGCATAATAGCATGTAGAAAAACCTGCAATAATGTACAGATAAATGGATGTGACGGTGAGTGATGGTGAGTGGATAAATAAGTATATATTCATAACTCTTTCATAATTTCATTCTAATTTCAATATTTCTCAAAATTTATAAATTTTTATTGGAGCTTTTAGTGCATCTACTTCTAGACAAAAAACTGCATTGTATAATGAGACAAGTGCACATATTTTCCTTGCTCAATCTACTGCATAATTACTTATGATGATTATTCAAATACTTTTTGAGTCACTCTCTTTCCAGGCAGTAGTCCCAGGATGTTACACGTGTTCGGGTACATAGGGTACTCCCAAAAGACCGAACACCTTGAGCAACTGCTTCATACAAATAGATCACAAATCAACACACTGATGTTTGTCATGTGGTTAAAACCATCAAGAGGGAAACAGTCCACGACCCCAGCCAAATAGCTACTTGGAGAAATTTATTATGCAAAAGAAATAAAGTTACATGAGATTCTTATAATCAATCAACTAGCCAAGGACCCTCTATGCTCTTTAAATAGAGATCATAGACCAATCGGGTGTTAAGCCACGGATCAATGGTAGGTATGATCTAAGAGAAGTTGAACCATCGTATCACTCTATGTCTAGAACATATCGTGACCGTCGGATTAGAATATTTACAAATGCATACTAAAGAAACACACTTTTACCTAACGGATATATTACACAAGTTGATCTTAACTAACTCCTAAGTGTCTAAATATCCTAACATCCCCCCTTAAGAACAACTTGGGATAGGATTGAAGGATTTACAAAAGTGACACTATTAGGAGAAGGAAGGAGGCATTAGAGCCTATCCCCCCTTAAGGACACATTCCTGAACTCCTAACATAGACTGAAGTTTAGAAAACTTCGCTTCTATAAGAGACTTGGTGAAGCTATCTGCAACTTAATCATCTGTAGGGCAATAGAGAACTTCAATAACACTATCATGAACAAGATTTCTAATGAAGTGCATATGTAGCTCAATGTGTTTGTTGCGCTGGTGTAGAATTGGATCTTTGGGAAGCTTGATGGCACTTTGATTGTCGCATCAAAGTGGAGTGGGCTGCTGCTGCTCGAATCCAAACTCTGAAAGGATCTGTCGAAGCCATAAAGCTTCCCAACTGGCATTAACGGCGGCTCGATATTCTGCTTCTATTGAAGAAAGAGAAAGTGTTTGTTGTTTCTTACAAGCCCAAGTGATAGGTTTAGATCCCAGACTGAAAACATAACCTATAGTAAACTCCCGATCATGAGGATCGCTGGACCAATCTGAATCAATGAAACTAACCAACAAAGGTTCCCCCCTATACTGTAATGAATCCCAAACTGAATTGTACCTCGAATATATCGAAGTATTCTTTTTGCTACTTTCTAGTGACTTTCATGAGGAGTTTGCATATAACGAGAAACACGACCAATGAAAAAGGAAAGGTTAGGACGGGAATGATTCAATTATAAAAGACTACCAACAAGCCGACGATACAAGGTGGCATCTACTTCAGGGGAAGCACAAGTGGCAGAAAGTTTGACTCCAAACTAGATGTGAGAAGGGGCTGGGTTACAATCTTCCATGTGGAAGAAATGAAGAAGGTCACAAGCATACTTAGACTGGGAAAGAAATATTCCTTCTTTGGTTTGCAAGACTTGGAGACCAAGAAATTAATGCAAATGTCCTAAGTCTGACATTTCAAAATTTTGCTTAAGACTAGATTTCACATGGGTTATAAGTTTAGGGTCACTACCAGTAAGGATAATATCATCAACATAAAGAAAAAGTATGATGAGATGGTTTCCTACTTTCTTGGTATAGACATTGGGGTCAGAATGGCATCTAGAAAAACCAGTGTCAAGGAGAAAGCTATCCATTTTGGCATACCAAGCTCTAGGAGCTTGCTTAAGGCCATATAAGGATTTCTTAAGGAGACAAACAAGGCTAGAGTTATTCTGAACATATCTAGGAGGTTGTTCCATGTAAATTTTCTCATGTAAATCACCATGTAAGAATGAAGACTTGACATCCATTTGATGGACTTCCCAGTTATGTAAGGCTGCAAGGGAAAGAACAAGACAGATGAAGTTCACTTTTGCTACAGGGGAAAAGGTTTCATTGTAGTCAATCCCTTCAACTTGGGAAAAACCTTTGGAAACCAACCTTGCCTTAAGTCTTTCAAAACTTCCATTTGATGCATACTTAGTTCTATATACCCATTTACATTTGACAAGTTTTCTTCCTTTTGGAAGAGGCACAAGATCCCAAGTATCGTTCGCCATTAAGGAACGATATTCTTCATCCATAGCTGCATCCCAATCTAGATTTTTTGAAGCTTCTGCAAAAGTTTCTGGATCATGATTCTTAGAAACTTGATCCAAAAGAGAAGAGGCTCGCTGAAACTGAGAACATGTTCGACGTTGATCTCTAGGATCACCGCTAAGATCACCAGCTGCTTCACATATTGAACGGACCCATCGAGGAAGTATTGGTGCTGGTGCAATTGGAGGAATATGAGCAGGTGGAGGTGGATTTTCATCCTCATTGTCATCATCAGAAACTGGAGTTGGAAACCTGTCAAGAAAGTTGGAAGAAGAATAAGAAGGCACAATCGTCGGATCAGGCTCATAGGCCAAAGATGGAACACCCGCCAAGTTAGGCTCACGGGCCAAGAGATTTTCATCAAATTTAACATCTCTTCTAATGATTATATCATGTGAATGGGGTTGAAGAAGTCTATAACCTTTTACATCTTCAGAATATCCAAAAAATATGCATTTTTCACTTTTAGGTTGCAATACTTTTCGTTTTTCATCTGGAATGTGAGCCCATGCTTCACAACCAAACACACGAAAGTGACTTACATCTGGTTTAATTTTACTCCATGGTTCTTCTGGTGTTATACCTTGTAAAAATTTAGTGGGTGTGCGATTAACTATGTAATTTGCACAATTTATGGCCTTAGCCCAATATTGAAGACTTAGTCCCTTAGATTGGATCATACAATTAGCCATTTCTTTTAAAGTGCGGTTCTTTCATTTAGCTACACCATTTTGTTGTGGTGTATATGGAACCGTGTGTTGTTGTTGGATTCCTTATTCAGTGCAGAAAGTAGTGAACTTGTTGTTAACATATTCTCTTCCATTTTCAGATCTTAACTTAATAATTTGATGACCAGATTGTTTTTCAACAAGGGCCTTGTAGGCCAAGAACATGTTAAATACTTCGCTCTTAAGTTTTAAGAAGTAAACCCAAGTGCGTCTGGAGTAGTCATCAATGAAAGTTAAGAAATATTTGAAACCAGAAAAGGATGCAGATGGAAGAGGACCACACAAGTCACTATGCACAAGCTCCAAAGGAACCGAGGCGTGCCAAGAGGCACGTTTGTCAAAGCTATCTTGATGATGTTTTCCAAGAACCGGAACAAACACCATCCTTGAAAGATACCATTGGAAGACTAGTCACCATATTGTTTTTACATAGTTGTTGCAATGAGCGATAATTTAAGTGACCAAATTGCTCATGCCAAAGTTTGATCAAGTTATCACTATGAGCAACAAAAACTGAAGGAAGGGTGATGACCCAAATTTGTTAAATTTGTACAACTTGGTAATATCATCAACAATTCCAATAGCAAGGACATTTTGAGGATTTTTAAAATCCTTGATTACAACTTGGTGAGGTGTAAACGTCACAGTTTTACCTTCACCTGAATGAGTAATTTGATAGACTGATAACAAATTGCAGGAAATTTTTGGAACACATAGTACATCACTGAAATGACCATTTTCTACTGGAACTGTTCCAGATCCTACAACACTTAGAGATCTATCATCACCAACTAGAAAGAATATGATAAATACATTGATTGTCTTCTTTCTTAATCTTGCATTCTGCACATAAGAGTCTAAGAATTTTATACTTAGATAAATAGTTTTGAATGCATGAAAAATCATTTGGATTCAAGAAAAGCAACTCATTCTCAAGTTGATGACCCCAAATTTCATTATGTTTACGAAACACAGATTCCAACTTTTTCTAAGCTTTATCAGGTTCATCAATTCCAGATATGTGGAATCACAAATCAGTAGAAATTGACATCCCAATCAATCCACGAGCTTCATCACATCTATTTGCCCATTTCATTTTCTTATCATCATCTCATCATCAGTGGGTTCTGTTTCTTTCCCTGAGGTTATCCTGAAAATTCCCCTACTTCATAGAACATCCTCCATACGAGATTTCCATGAGAAATAGTTAAAACTTATAAGTATAACATTACAAGGGGTGGCCATACTGTAATATAATGGCTGAAAAAATAGAAACTAACTATCTGGTTGCAAAGAGCCCGAAAAAATATGCGGTTTTAAAATAAACGGGACTGAAAATTGATTCTGGATGATGAAGTTATGCTTGATCAAAGAAAATGTTGAAGATGTCCCCAATAGTGACGTGGTAGATATTAACTTGACCACCTAAAAAAAAGAACCCCCCTCTTCCCAAGATCAACCTTTGACAATCACTTTAAAATAAAGTTGCTTTGAAATGAATCACTTTTGTAGAATAAGTGAGGTTCACCTTTACAATAATATTACCTTTAAATAGTGCGGCAATAAATTAAAAGACTTAAGTGACTCACTTTTTATTTTATTTTATTTATGTGAGATGCACTTTTACATTAAAGTAACTTGAAAATAGAAATTGCATGCACTAAAAAGTAGCTTAATAAGATTTGAACTCAAAACCTATTAAGGAATAAAGCAACTTTGGACCAAGTGAGTTAAGTTTAAAAGGTACGTAAAAGAATGGAAAGAGGAAGGTTTTTTTTTTTTTTTAACTCTTCTCTCTCGTTCTCCATGCTTGCCTTTTTTCCCTGCAAATCACAAAAAAACAAAAAAACTTTTTCCACACAATGGTGTTAGATATTGGTTAGCTTACCCAGAAAGTGTACATTTTCAAGTTTTATCGTTGTTTCTGATTTGCCGTGATCGCACAAGGTGCACAACAAAGAGCATACGTAGCCGAGAAGACAAGAAAAAAACTTTCCATTACTGTTTCTGATTCGCCGCGATCGCGCAAGGTGCACGACAAAAAACATACGTAGTCAGGGAAGGCAACAGTCTGAGACTAAAAAAAAAATGATCTAATAATAAAACTAATAAGATATGAGAGATTTAAAAAAAACAAATCCATCATTGTAACATTATACCTTCAGATTTGCCAAAATTGGTGTTTCTAGAACAAACGAAAACAGTTTTCGATGAAACGAAAACTATTTCCCAATGGAAACGGTACTTCGGATGAAATGGAATAGCTTCAACAAGCCAAAAATGCACAGAAAATCTAGAACCAGAAACCCTTTCAAAGTTTCGACAACACTGGTTCCAGATCTATATCAAAACCAAAAGTGGCTCTTCATAAAAGCTCTGATACCATGTTCGAGTACACAAGGTACTTCCAAAAGACCGAACACCTTTAGCAACCACTTCACACAAATATATCACAGATCAACACACCGATGTTTGTCACGTGGTTAAAACCCTCGAGAGGGAAACAGTCCACAGCCCCAACCAAATAGCTACTTGGAGCAATTTATTATGCAAAAGAAAGAAAGTTACATGAGCTTTTCATAATCGATCAACTAGCCAATGACCCTCTATGCTCTTTAAATAGAGATCATAGACCAATTGGGTGTTAAGCCATGGATCAATGGTAGGTATGATCTAAGAGAAGTTGAACCGTCAGATCACTCTATGTCTAGAACATATCGTGACCGTCGGATTAGAATATTTACAAATGCATACTAATTCATACTAAAAAAACACACTTTTACCGAACGGATATATTACACAAGTTGATCTTAACTAACTCCTAAGTGTCTAAATATCCTAACAACACGACATTTCTCCAACGGAGTTCAACGATGCACCAAGGTTGTGCACGAGTACATGTTTCATGATAGATAATCTACAATGTTGATACTTTTTGCATAATGCATGAACAAAATCCTGCAAAATATCTAAGATCTAGATAATAAGCCGTAGTTAAATACCACATGTATCAGATAATCTATAATATACCAATGCAATACAAAGGGATGAAGTACAACACAATTGTAGCATAAATTATCCTCAAAACAACAAATATAACAAAAGTGTATGAATTAGTCTGCACTCAGTAGTTCACGCAAAATTTGGGCCCGTGAGATGCAGATAAAACAAGATAAAAAAATAATAGAGCTACAAGGACATAAACAACAATTCAGACCAGCTACAGGGATAACAACAATTAATCAATTTGCATATTAGCTTGTTGGTGGTGGGAACAACCTAGCTTGGGGATGGTGTCCACTTCATATGCATATGGATGGGAGGTAAATTTCTCCTATGAGACAATTGTGAACCTTCAGAATTGCCATGAACATAAATTACGTTATTTTGTAAAATGGACCTTAAATCAAGAACAGAACCACACGTTCGATTCCCACAAAACCTACATTCCACTTTAAAACACCTGAAATCGCTTTAACTCAGTTTAAAATGGTTTTCCATATAATTAGACAACTTTTATCCATGAGACAATGAACTGGGAACGCAGGTTTAGATGGTAAATTCATCGAATTCTCAATTTTCAACTCTCCCTAAAAACCTAGAAATATAGATAGCCATTTATTTGATATTGTGCTTTGCATATTGAACATAGCGGGTTCCATTCCCACTTAATAAAAATCTGTGTTTCGTTGACATGAGTAGCATTAAATTTGATAATATAGTTTACAGAGGCAACGTTGTGGGCTCAACTCCCATTGCACGACCTGATTCGACTTATAATAATTTCGTATATAGACTGGCAATCTTTGTGCTTATGACAAAATTTGATGTGTCGCATGGGAATCAAACTGCTAAAAGATTAGTTAGCATGGAGAAAAAATGTTGGAAACCACTATTATGAACAGGTTACACAATCAAACTCTCAAATTGAAACTAAATAAATCCATACCAGTAATTAACCACTAAACTTAATAATTGCAAGGATTGAATATCCCAGAAATTGTTTTATAAGACTACATTGAGGATTAAGGCCAGTTAGTAAGTGATGTAAAATCAATCAGTGGATACAGAGGTAAGTGGATAAAGAGATTAAGGTAGATGATTTGCATGGCAAGACGATCCTCTCCTCCAACACGGTGTTTGTAACTCAAGTTTTCTGACCTACACAAAACATAATCCATAAAACAATATGAAAAGGAATATCTGCAATGCATAACAATTCAATCCAGAGCACTTACAGATATATGGAAAAATTTAAGTGCTACGAAAAATTTCCCACTTTAAATGTTGGACACTTTGAGGAATGACAGGCAGCTAGGTCAATGCAATATTATAAAAAGTTTTATGCGAGTGTAACTCGTATAGCTGCCACGAATGTAACCCTTATGTTACCTTTTTCAATTTAAGTTGTCACACATTTTCTAATATCTTTTTCAATTTACGTTGTTATATATTTTCGAATTGAGGATGTTACATTTGTCTTACATGCTTTTTCACCAGTGGCCTGTGTAATATTTAGCACATTTGTCTAATATTTAGCATTAGGTTACAATTAATCTTTTGTAAGATTGTGTGCGTGTGTGTATAATGTGAAGTAGATGGTGCATGTTGCAGGTGACAGTTGCGTTGAGACATCTAACACGTGGTGTGACTTATGGGTCAGACATGAAGGTACATCCACTATTTATTTATCAGCTCATGCCAAACCAATTCAATTGCAATTTGTAGTTGAGCGAAACAATTACACTTAGGTACACTTTCTTCCCCTTCTTTAAATTCATTTGTTTATATGAAATTTCTCATTGTTTCTGTTTCATGGTCAACCTGGATTTGCACAGTAGTTCTCAATTGTGAACAATGAGTAATTCTTTTGCTTCAAATGTGTCATTTTTCTTTTTTTCTTTCTTTTTGCCATATTTATTCACTCTTAAAATCATTTCGCTAGTCTTGTAACTATATCGATTTTTAATAGTACTAGTACAAACATCTAGCCTTTTAGGCCTTCCCCAAGTAATTCTTCTTTAATTTATTAGGTTTTTCATATTTAGGTTCTAAGTAATTCTTCTTTAATTTATTAAGTTTTTCATCTTTAGGTTTTACTGAAACCCAAAATAAGTCTTACCAACCTGTTCACTTCATCAATTTTCTTACCTTCGCATCCAGAAATGGCTCGGCTCCGATTTCCCTAAAGACAAACTAGAGTTCGAGACCCCTAATAGAAAATATGTCATTTTATCCCAGCTAGGACGAGGAAGACGAAGGTCATGAATTGCTAGAGGCATATTCTTCTTTACATTATGCAATCGCAGTCTGTATCTGCTTCTGTTGGTCCATTACTGATATGAAAATGAGTTACTTATTGGATTTTGTGTGACTGGGCCAATAGATAAGCAGATTAATGATCACCAGGTTACCCCATTTCTTCTCGAATATATTCATGAGAGGGACTTGAAACTTAAGATAAATATTAACAGGGTTGGTAAGTCATTTATCTGTTTCTTGATGGAATAGGGTGGAAACATGATCCGTCGGATCTCAACTTGTGTGCATTAAAAGTTTTTAAAAGAATGCGTTTATCAGTTTCCTTAATTCATGAAACAACATTAACAGAACTTAAATGCTTAAAACAGAAATGAAAAGCAAAACTGATAAACATATGTGGGAAAGAAAACACAGAATCAAAGAGTCACAAACAGAAGTTGATAATGTAGTTCACCCCCTTCACTGGGCTACGTCTCCGGGTCCCTCTCCAATGGGTACCGATCCAATTAATCTCTTTAAAATGGTACAAAATGGTTCTGGGATCAACTTCAGCAACTGTAAACAGAATGCTGTACAAAGTCTTCAAGACCTCTCTTCTGGAAAATTACAATTAGCTTTCAAAAGGCAAAAGAAAGCTAAAATATAATAGAGAAAGTCGACTTCCACAGTAACATCATCTGGATACTTTACAACAAAACTCTTGGTGTTTGCAAGCTTCTCCTAACAGAAAAGCGATGCTCCCTTCACTGGCTGAATACCTCTGATCATAAACAGCAGGTCGCACCTTCCAAGAACGATGCTCTGTGTCTAAAACATCTCCCCCTCAATGTGGCTAGAGTCGCGTTTATAAAAGCGTTCAGTCCCCGGATAAGTAACAGTTTGACTCGTTTAATCATTACAACTGTTATCTTCTTCATTATCGTTACAACCGTAACCTAAAACTGAACCATGCACTCCCGCCAAATCGCTGCTCAAACGTTATGTTACCACAACGTTCCATATCCCTAAAACATTGCAAAAGGTTGTTCATATGTTATACTCTTGATCCGCCAAACATTGCCATTTAATGTGACATTGCAACCGCCACACAATGTAACGTAACCGCCAGCTAACCGCGCACCCAATGCAATAACATTTGAGGTTACCATTTTAACTGCGTAGGCTCTGCCACAATGTCGCAGCATAAAACTGAGATCCACAACGTCGTAGCATCCACAAGCGTTGCAGCATCCTCAAACGTCGCAGCATACGCAGACATCGCAGCATCCACAAGCGTCGCAGCATCCTCAAACGTCGCAGCATACGCAAACGACGTAGCATCCACAAGCGTCGCAGCGTCCTCAAACATTGCAGCATACGCAAATGTCGCAGCATCCACAAGCATCGCAGCATCCTCAAACGTCACAGCATATGCAAACGTTGCCGCATACTTGACCACGCGGCTTTTTCACTAACCATGCGATGTTCCACTTGACGGTGCGCAAGCTGCGTGGCCCATACTATAACTGCGCGGGCTATAACTGTGCGGGCTATAACTGCGCAAGCTATAACTGCGCGGGCTATTATTGCAAGGGATATAACTGCGCGATGCTTAGCATATGAGTTAAAGACATATCTTATGTTCTTTGAACCATAGATTAATAACCATTATACCATATTGGATCAGTGTAAGTTTTGAAGATGAATAATCCACCAGATCATTCCTCCCCATTGGAGAACTTTTGGACCACCAAAATCCTGAATCACTCTGCAAGTAAGTGAGGGTACAGCTCCCTCACTTTTCCAATCTCCATCCATCTTACTTTGCTAGGATGCATGCCTTTAAGCCCCACCCGAAGGTACTCAACATTCCCCCTTCGTGAAGTCCTTACATTTTTGTTAAGAATAACATCATCCTACAACTCTTTCATGTATTCAGGTGCCATATCATCAACTGGAGGAATCTGTATGTTAGTTTCCTAATCCATGATCATAGGAGGCTCATACAGTTTAGGATTCTCAACATTGAAAACTGAATAAATTTGCATGTATGGAGGTAAATTCAAGCGAAAAGCATTAGTACCGATCTTTTCCAAGATCTCAAAAGGACCATACCTGATAGGCTTAAGCTTTTTACCTTCACCTTTCATTCTTTCTTTGGTGATATGTAACCAAACTTTGTCACCAACTTGAAATTGATGATCAACTCGATGCTTCATGCCTGGCTTTGTACTTTTCCTGGCTCTTCTCCAACTGTTCCTGAACTGCCTGCTGCACCACTTGGATTCTTTGAATGAATCTTAGAGCTTTATCTGCATCATGATGTCCATCCACTGCATCTTTGCCAAAAGAGAAGTGCATCGGTGTTTTTGGCAGATAACCAAAACAAGTTTCAAAAGGATATTTTTTTGTGGAAGAATGAACTGCATAATTGTAAGCATGTTGTATATACTGCAATTGCTCATCCCAAAGTTTAGGATGTTTATTACAATATCCTCTGAGCAGCTGAACCACTGTTCTGTTCACTACCTCTATTTTCCCATCGGTCTGTGGATGAAAGGCTGTACTTTTCTTCAGTTTAGTATCCATAAGCTCCCATAAAATTGACCGGAATTCTCCCAAGAACTGGGAATCCCGATCAGATACAATAGACATGGGTAGCCCAAAATGTACCCAAACATTCTGAAAGAAAAGATGAGTTGTTTGTTCAGCAGTGATTTGTTTGTTACATGGCATTAAGATACACATTTTGCTGAATCTGTCCACGACAACATATAGGTAATCATGACCTTTACTGGACATAGGTAGTCCTCCTACAAATTCCATAGAAATGCTTTCCCAGGGACAAGAAGAAACTGGAAGAGGTGTGTACAAACCCAATTTCCTATTGCTAGGATTACTCATTTCACACATCACACATCCTCGTATATATTTAGCTACAGTTTCTTGCATCTAAGGCCAATAACAGTGATTCTGCAATATTGTCAACGTTTTACTTACACCAAAATGTCCTGCAATCAATGAACTATGTGCTTCTCGGATCACATGCACTCTCTCTTTCTTTGGAATACAGAGTTTACTGAGATGATACAGGAGTTGATTATGCACATAATAGTTCTCTTCCCATTTACCATGTATCAGTGATGCATATACGTTCTTAAAATCTTTATCTTCTGCATATTGTTCATTATAACTTTCATGTGTTAATGAACTGTTCTGAAGAATGATTGAAGCATTCATAGGTGGCCTTGATAACATGTCTACTACTTTATTATGAATTCCTTTTTTGTATTTAATTACAAGATGAAACTGCTGTAAAAATCCCATCCATCTTAAATGACAACTTTGCTGGACTTTAGTTTGAGATTGAAGATATTGAAGTGGCTGATGATCAATATGTATAACTATTTATTTTCCCATGATATAATGTTTCCACTTCTTCACACTCTGTACTAAATCATACAACTCTTTGTTATAATTTGGGTAGTTACTTACCGCAGTAGAGAACGTTTTTGAATGGTAACAGACTAGCTTCCTTCCTTGCATCAAAACGACTCCCATGGCAAACCCGCTGGCATCTGTTTCGATCTCAAATGGCTGCTGCAAATCTGGCTGCGTCAGAACTGGTGCTGTGCTAATCCTTTCCTTCAAAATCTCGAAGGCTTTCTGATGCTTGCCTCCCCACTGGAAAATTTCTTTAATGCTTGTCAACGCATGTAATGGAGCAGCAATGGAAGAAAAACCAGAAATGAATTTCCTCCAATACTGAACCGCACCCAGAAAACTTCTGATTTCAGTAACGGTGTTAGGCCGTGGCTAGTTTACAATGACAGCAACCTTGGCTGGGTCCACTCGTAGGTGGCCTCCACCAATAATATGGCCCAGATATACTAAAGAAGTTTTAGCAAACTCACATTTAGACATTTTTACATAAAGCTTCTCCTTCCTCAGTACATCTAAAACTTTCTTCACATGTACAATGTTTTCCTCCCAGGTTTTGCTAAACACCAGGACATCATCTAGATATACAATTACAAAATCATCAATGAATGGTCGAAAGACATCATTCATAACCCGCATGAAAGTAGCAGGTGTGTTACAGAGCCCGAAAGGCATTACAAGCCATTCATACAAACCCTGTTTCGTTTTAAACATTGTTTTCCAGGCATCATTTTCAGCAACACGGATTTGATGATACCCACTACGCAGATCCAATTTTGTAAAGTAAGTTGCATGTTTCAACTGATCAAGCAAATCATCAATGCGAGGAAGAGGATACCTGTTTTTAATGGTGATTTTGTTAAGGGCCCAATAGTCAATGCACATCCTCCAAGACCGATCCTTCTTTGGAACCAAGACTATAGGAGAGCCACAAGGAGAAGTGCTTGGCCGGATGACCCCCTTCTCAATTAGCTCCTGAACCTGCTTCTTGATTTCCTCATTCTGCATTACAGACATCTGGTACATAGCGATGTTCGGGAGTGGCACATCCTGCTACAATTGTATCTCATGCTGAATCTCTTTCTTTGGTGGTAACCCTTTTGGATCTTGAAATAGATCATCATACTCAGAGATGATTTCAATTAGTTCAGATTTATGTTTAGGATCACATCCTTCAAAAGATTTATAGATCTCATCATTTTTCACCTTAACCATCATTAACACAAAATTCTTACTAGCATTTACCAGCCTCTTCATTTGTCCTGCAGAAACTATTGCTAGGTTCGTTTTTGTCTTATGTGCTCATACAATATATTCTACACCATCTTTAAAAAGATGATACTTATTCTGCTCTCTATAAAATACTGCTTTCTGGTCATACAAATATGGACTCCCAAGTACAATTCCACAAATGTCAAGTGGTACTACATCTAGTTATACCTCATCCATAAACTTTTCAGTGATTGCAAATTTCAAAACACATTTCTTTGTAACTTGCAATTGTGTATCATTAGTAACCCAACCAAGAGGATAGGGTTTTTCATGAGGCATAGTAACTAAATGCAATTTCTTAACCACTTCTTCTGATATCAGATTTACTTGTGAACCACTATCAAACAATGTATCAATCTTTGTGTGATTTGTAATGACACAAACATGAAACAGTGCACTTCTATTTTTATCATTTGAATTAGAAGTAGATGGCAGATTTGTACTTGCACTAGAACTTGATTTTGCATTAATGGGAAGCGAGATACTTTTATTCTTACTCTGGATGCCGACAGTTGTAACCTTTGTTTCATCACCTGAGTCGGATCCCAAGTCTTGAATAACTGTTGCAGTCGCTTTTGCTTTGCCTTTATCTTTGTTTCCTCAGTACTTCTTTGGCCTTAACTCCAGATGAAGTTTCCAACACTTAGAGACATCATGTCCCTTCTGACAATGCGAACATGTAGGCTTTTCACCCTCTTTCTTAACGATAGCCATCTTCTTTTTCCCCTTATCTTTACCTTTCGACTTGCTGTCAAATTTAAATGATTTCTTCACAAAATTATCATTAGCATGCTTACCCCTAGCTTCTAAATGTGTAGCTTGAACACATACATCATCCAAATTACTGGGGTTAAACATCAACAAAGTATGTCTCAAATAAGAATGCATGCCACCAATGTACTTAAGAAGAGTTTCCTATGTATCTAATGAAACATTCAATGCAATAGCCCTCTTTCTGAATTCATGAGTATAATCTTGAATGCTTTGTCCTTTAGCTTGTCTAAACATTTTCCAACTCATGGTTAATTGCTGCATGTGACCTAAAGGATAAAATTGCTTTCTTAACACTTCGATGAATTCATTCCAAACTGAAATAATTTTACCATTCTTTCAAAGATATTGTTGAATCTTGCTCTCCCACCAAGTAAGAGCCATACCACTCATTCTCAAAGTGGCCAATTGAATCCTAGAAGGATCATCATTAATGCCCTACACTCTACAATATACTTCAAGCTGCTTGATCCAATTGTCTAACTTTTCAGCATCTAAATCTCCATTATAAATTGGCAATTCGAATTTAACATACAATTTGAAATAAGGCATATTAGAACTTGCATTATTTGAATGAGAAGTATGAGAAGAAAAGAAAGTTTGATTAGTTTCAGGAGGATCACGATCACCTCCCACTCCTTAACCATTTTCTTCCTTCTTCGCTTCTGCATCTCTGGATGAAGATCCTTCTTCCTTCTTCTTCCTATGTGCTCGCTCATCGAGTAGAATTTCCATCATGGCTTTCATGCTGATAAAAGCCTCCAAAAACTCAGTTTCAGAAATAACAGGTTTTTCCCGTTCTGTATGTCCTTCTTCTTCCCCTCGTGGAGAAGCCATGGTTCTTGAGAATGTTCTCCTTGAGCCAATCTCAGGATATCCTTCAATTAATTCTCCTTCACCAAGCTTTAACCTGGACCTGGTAAGCATTCACAAACTTGCACAAGCAGTTAACCGGCTCTGATACCATAACATGATCCGTCGGATCTCAACTTGTGTGCATTAAAAGTTTTTAAAAGAATGCATTTATCAGTTTCCTTAATTCATGAAACAACATTAACAGAACTTAAATGCTTAAAACAGAAATGAAAAGCAAAATTGATAAACATATGTGGGAAAGAAAACAC
>LPNX010683611.1:509959-521018 GCA_001517045.1 Pseudotsuga menziesii | reverse complement strand
CTATTACATCCCCTCTACAGCACCTATACACCCCCACATTAATCTAACCCCCCCGGCCCCCCACTCCTAAACTCCTAACACATCCCTTCCTCTCTCACACACACACACACATCCACAGGTCACCCCATACTATTAAGGATCCCTCCTCCACTTTATCTTTGTCTCTCTCTCACAAACACACACACGCACATCCCTATGTCTCCCCTTACCACTAAAACCCCTTAACCTTTAACCTACAACACCTAGACACCCCCACACACATCCAAAGGTCTCCCCTTACGACTAACGGCCCCCTCCCTTATATCACACCCCAACTAATCGAACTACCTCTAACCCCCACCCCCCTACTACATCCCCTCTGCAACACCTAGACACCCCCACACACATCCACAGGTCTCCCCTTATGACTAACACCCCCCTCCCTTATATCTCTCCCCAACCAATTGAACTACCTCTAACCCCCATCCCCCTACTACATCCCCTCTACAACACCTAGACACCCCCACATTAATCTAACCCCAGCCCACTTCTAAAATCCTAACACACCTTTTACTCTCTCTCTCTCTCACACACATCCATAGGTCACCCCATCCCACTAAGGACCCCCCCTCCACTCTATCTTTGTCTCTCTCTCTCACACACACACACATCTCTATGTCTCCCCTTACCACTAAGGACCCCCCCCCATTTTCCACGTTTTATTAAAGCAAAACGGGAACGCGTTTTATTGAAGCAAAACATGAGCGCATTTTATTGAAGTAAAATGGGAGCGTGTTTTATTGAAGAAAAAAAGGAACACATTTTATTGAAGCAAAATGGGAGCATGTTTTATTGAAGCAAAACAAGAGCGCATTTTTGCAAGGTAAAATAGGAGCGCGTTTTTGTGTACTATTCTAATTGGCATGCATGTTGGCAGCCTTGGGACTAGGCTTGGCAGGGTCGGGATTGCTTGGGATGATTTCTATTTTATGGATCGAGAGTGATTGACTTCATTCTAGAATTGCATCTAAAAGGTCCCTCAACTTCTTGCACACGCCCAACATACTAAGCACATGGGTCATTGCAGTGAGAACTACAAAATCCAGTAAAAATTCAATGATGATATAACAAGCCGCTGGAAATTATAATATGTATACAAAATTAAACCCTAAAGAAAAACCTCAAAGTGAAACAAAATACAAACAAATAATTAAAATGCCCTGAATGAAACCTCTTAGTGTAACAAAGAGACCCTTCAAACCCTCATGCAGACAACAAAAGTACCAGGCAAGACCAATAATAATTTACCAAATAAAAAAATAATGGAACCCAACAAAGAAATATGTGCATTGACTGAAACTATATAGGGAGAAAGCCTCACATGGAAAACAACAAAAAACAACCATTGTTTTTCATTCAAAAGGAATTTAATTTGCCATAAATAGACCGGCAAGAAAATATAAAGAGGGTAGATCAGCTAGAAAAGAACCTGAAGTATGAGCAAGAAGCCCGAAGAAAGGATACTGAAGAGAGAAGAGCACCGAGTATAGTGTCTCCCTCTCTTTTCCCTTTTCTGGTGTTTGTTGTATTTGGTGAATATATTATAGTGAGGATTTTGTTGTGTTGAGATGCCTTGTGATTAGGGTTTACCGATTATTGCCAGTAACACTCTTGCTCAAACACTACCTTTGATTCATTTTCGCTAAGGGTGTGTACTTATATAGAAATAAAAAACTGTATATACATTCAGCAAAATTTTATATCATGAATCTAGGGAAGACTACTACAAAAGCATATACCAACCTATCAAAATATATACATCTGTCACAAAAGAATATATTCATCTGTCACAAAAGGAAAATATCAGTTACAAAAGCAAACATATGGTTCTCTTCCATAGGAGAGAGCGAAGAATGTTATGGCAGGCTGGAAGCCACAAGAGCGGGAGCCTTAGCAGGTTGATCACTCGTTCGTCTGTTTGATAACATGAATAATCAGTTGAGTCATAGCCGTTGAGTGATATCATATTCCTACACAATTTCAATTTCAATAATGAGTTGCAGTAGTATCAGAGAAGTTCCTTTTCCAAGCCCAATCTCCCATCTTAGCTGGATCATATTGAAATTAAGATTGATGATATTGCTAATCGGATGAGTGCCCAGTTTGGATTAATCGGCCTCTCTCAGAAGGAAATGTAGAGCAAGCCACTCGACCACAATGAAGAATGAACCTCTAAATGGAACTTACAGTGATAACCCCATAGAAATTGACATTGTACTAAGCAAATGATGTTTCTAGATTCACATCGTTGGAGGAATGAATGAACCTTTTCTTGAGTTCAGCACACAAAAAATACGCATGACAGTGAAAGTAATTTCAATGAATGTAAATTCGTTCCTTCGAGACTCCAAAGCATGACTTACGTCCAATCATGATCTACATTTAATTAATAAATTAAGGTAGCCCCTTAGGGGCATGTCTTGCTTTACAATTAATTAATTAATTAAGGAAATTTTTTTAATGACCACCTACAGCTTACAACATTTTATATAATATAAAATTCAAGAAAACTGCTAAATAATAAGAGGTGACTACGGTGGAGGATTGGAATTTGGAAAACCTGATTTCACTAATTTCATGTAAACAAGTGAATATGATTATGTTGAAAATAGTAAGCTTGACGGCCGCCTACAGACGCCCAGCCGCTCAATCGTCAGCCGCCCAGCGAACCGCCTGCAGCACCGCCCAGCCGTCCATCAACCACCCAATAGTCTAATAATTAATGAAACTCAACCTCCAGTAGAAATTTGAACAGTAAAACATGTGTTACAAATATACTATAAATAGATCATCTCATAGTTGCATAAGACAGACTTGTAGTTTTCTTCTTGCATCCTCTTCCTACAAATTGGTATCATAGCAAGGTTGTGGAGAAACTGATTGTGGAAAAGCATAGGCTGGTTGTGGAGGTGCAAACTCTAGTTGTAAAGGAGCATAATCATGGAATGGAAGAATTGATTTTGGTAATGTTGTTTTATGCTGAATGCAATGGTAAAACATTTAATTTGGTGTGATGAAATTGCTGCAGCAAGGTTATTATTTTTGGGTTAATAGTTTAATTTTAATTTTGTGAAAATGCAATTGGAATAATAAAAAAATCACAAAGTATTGTGAAAGTGCAATATTTAATCACTTTGCATTAGGTTGTGCCAAGTTGCATTGACAAAGTGTTGTGCAAGTGATATATTTTGCTGCAATTTAATTATGGCGGGTGTGAGTAGTAGTAAACTCACTCAATCCCAAATTTCACAATTTAATGGAAAAAATTATGAATATTGGAGCATTAAGATGAAGACTTTATTTTGTTCACAAGAATTATGGGACTTGGTTGAGAATGATTTTACAGAGCCACCGAATCAAGTAGCATATAATGTTTCATCACAAGCACAAAAGGATCTTCTCAAAGAGAATAAGAAAAAGGATGCCAAGGCATTATTTTTGATACAACAAGCAATGGAAGAATCCATTTTCCCACAGGTTGTCGTAGCTACAAGGTCCAAGCATGCATGGGATGTTAGAAAACAGGACCGCAGAGCAATAACAGATATACAGTTAAATCAATAAACAAGATGCAAAACACATTAAAACATTACAGAGAGACACAGATATAACGTGGTTCACCCAAACGATGGGCTACGCCCACAAAGAAATTTTCCAGTCCTTTTATTACAGTCCAGAAAGATGAAGGGATACACCCTGCATCAAAACCGCTGCACTTTCTCTTCACGCTCTCACAGTGTCTCTTCCAATACAATACAATACCATACACAGTCGATTTACAATGCTTTTTTTTATAGGGGAAATACAATGGGAAAATTCTAGAGTTAACCCAATACCATGGGTCCGCACCCCAAGGCAGGGGGAATGAGTGTACAGTACTCTTGGGTTACGGTCACAACTGAATAATATCTCTGGATTTGGAAGATTAGGCTCCACAACCAAACAATCTCCCACTTGGAGACTAATCACAGCAACTCCACCGCTACTGCACTTGCTGGACTATGTTCTGGACCTTGGACTTGGAAAATTTCTTCTTTTCACCTTCATGCTTTAAGGCCAACAGAAACCGAGCAAGAACTCAGTTTCTCTCTGATTACTCCCTTTTTCAACATGTCTGCAGGATTCTGGCTAGTATGAATCTTTTCCATTTTTAACAGTTCTTCATCTAGAACAGATCTTATGAAGTGGTACTTGAGTTGTATGTGTTTAGTACTCAAATGAAAGGCTGAGTTATTTGCAAGATGAATGGCACTCTGGCTGCCACTATACAGCCTACTATTCTCCTGTTTCTTACCCAATTCTTCCATGAACCTCTGCAACCAAATCATCTCCTTACTAGCCTCTGTAGCAGCAACATACTCTGCTTCTGTTGTTGAAATTGCAACAACCTGTTGCATTTTTGAAATCCAACTTACCGCTATTCTACCTATAGTGAACACATACCCTGTGGTGCTCCTCCTGCTGTCTTTATCACCAGCCATATCTGCATCAACATATCCCTGTAGAACAGTGTCTAAACCTCCAAAACATAATGCATGAGAAGTGGTACCTCTCAAATACCTGAGAATCCACTTACTGCTTTCCAATGCTCATTACCTGGATTATTCATATACCTGCTCACAACTCCCACAGCATGTGCAATATCTGGTCTTGTGCACACCATGGCATACATCAAGCTCCCAACTGCTGATGAATAGGGATTCTTGGACATGTAATCTATCTCTTCCTGTGTCTCTAGATACATATGCTTGCTTAGTTTGAAATGGCTTGCCAAAGGTGTGCTGACTGGTTTTGCATTCTGCATTCTAAACCTTTGCAACACCTTTTCTATGTAATCACCTTGAGACAATGTTAATTTGTGATTTTTCCTGTCTCTTGTTATTCTCATACCAAGGATTTTCTTTGCAACACCCAAATCCTTCATCGCAAATGATTTAGCTAGTTTTCTTTTGAGCACATTTATATGCTACATGTTAGACCCTGCAACAAGCATGTCATCCACATACAATAACAAGATAATATATCTTCCGTTATCTAGCCTCTTGAAATAAACACAGTGGTCAGAATGACATCTATCATAACCTTGTTCTGTCATAAACTTATCAAATTTTAAATACCACTGCCTTGGAGCTTGCTTTAGGCCATACAAGCTCTTCTTAAACCTGCAAACCAAATTCTCCTTCCCTTTGACCTCATACCCTTGTGGCTACTGCATATAAATCTCTTCCTCCAAATCCCCATGGAGAAAGGCCATTTTTACATCTAATTGTTCAATATGCAAATCTTCTACCGCCACTAGACTTAAAATAGTTCTAATTGAAGTCATTTTAACAACAGGAGAAAATATTTCATCAAAGTCTATACCTTTCTTTTGTGCAAACCCCTTTACAACAAGTCAAGCCTTGTACCACTTCTTTCCTCCATCTTCTTCCTTCAACCTGTAAACCCATTTATTCTGCTATACCCTTTTTTTTCTGTAGACAACTTAACTATATCCCAAGTCTGGTTTGTTACCAATGAGTCCATCTCCTCATCCATGCCTTGGTCCCACTTCTTTCTAGTTTATACCTGCATTGCTTCTTCAAAACATTCTGGTTCACCAGAATCAATCATCAATTAATAATACAGTGAAGGAGAGAATCGTTCAGGGGGTCTACTTAACCTGGTAGACTTTCTTACAGTTGCAGGAGTTTCAGGTACCTGCTGCTGCTCTTGATTTTCTGGTGCTTTTGGAACTTCATTTTCTTTGATTTCATCAAGTACTGTGTACTCTGTGTTTTCCTTTTCTTCTTTCTTTCCCTACAATTGATCTTTGTACATGACATTTTCATTGAATACTACATCTCTACTCCTAATGATTTTGCGATTTTTAAGATCCCATAAGCGATAACCAAAATCATCAACCCTGTATCCAATAAAGGTACCTTTCTTGGATTTAGCCTCAAGCTTTGTTCTATCATCTTTATCAATATGGACAAATGATTCACAACCAAAAGTTCTCAGAAATGAGTATTTTACCTGTTTACCTGTCCATGCCTCCTCTGGAATGCCACCATCCAAAGTGCTTGAAGGCCCTCTGTTTATTAAATAAACAGCAGTGTTTACAGCATCAGCCCAAAACTGTGAGGGCAACCCTACATGCAATCTCATACACCTTGCACGCTCCATGATCGTTCTGTTCATCCTTTCTGACACACCATTTTCTTGGGGTGTTCCAGGGACTGTCTTCTCTCTGTGAATCCCATTGTGTGAACAGTAACTGTCAAACTCCTTGCTGCAGTACTCGCCTCCATTATTAGATCTGAGACATTTCAACCTTTTTCCTGTCTCATTCTCAGCCAAAGCTTTCCACTTCTTAAAAGTATCAAACGCATCAGATTTCTGTCTAATGCAATAAACCCAAGTTTTTCTAGTTGCATCATCAATAAAAGTAACATAATAACGAGAGCCACCAAGAGATTATACCTGAGCTAGTCCCCATACATCTGTATGGACAAGCTCTAACTTTTCACTCTTCTTTTGTTTCCCAACCCTGAGAAATCTAACTCTCTTCTGTTTTCCATAAACACAGTTCTCACAAAATTCCAAACTTACCTGCTTCAGATCTAGAAGCAGTTTCCTTGAGTGGAGGATCTGTATCCCCTTCTCACTCATGTGGCCAAGCCTATGATGCCACAACGCTGCACCTGTTTCTATGGAAGCTACAGAAATAGAATAATCAGTATTATGAGGACATAAATATAACGTACCTATCCTATCTCCTTTTGCAATTACCATTGATCCTTTAGTGACCTTCCACCACGTTTCTCCAAACATAGACAAACAGCTGCCATCTCCCAACTGCCCTGTTGAGATCAGATTTCTTTTCATGGCAGGAATGTGCCTTACATCCTTTAGCAACCAATCATTTCCATTATTTAGCTTAATCCGTACCTTACCCTTTCCAACAATTTTACATGGTTCATCATCCCCCAATAACACATGCCCAAAATCACCTTGAACATAATCATAAAAGAATTTTTTATGGGGTGTAGCATGACATGAAGCCCTTGAATCTACTACCCAGTAATCACTAGTATTATCTAATGCAAGAATCAAATCATCTTGTAACACATCACCTGCTACATTAGCTTCTTGGGTAGTTTCTTGCTGCCTCTCACCTTTCTTCTTTGGTGCTCTGCAGTCTTTCTTTAGGTGTCCTTTCTTACCATAGTTCCAACACTCTATTTTTCTGAATCTGGACTTGGATCTTCCCTTTTTAGACTTGCCGTGATTTCCTGGGCTCCTTCCTCTCTCGTTTTGTCTCCCTCTACTCTCCATGGTCAATGCATTACCTGATGTCTCACCTGTGCTTTTTCTTTGCATTTCCTCGCTAAGAATAACACCAACAACATCATCAAACTTAAGAGTGTTTGAACTAGGGATAGAGTTACTTACAGCCATGAACAAGCTATTCCAGCTTTCTAGCAATGAACACAAGATTAGAAGAGCCCTAACCTCATCATCAAAGTTCACTTTTACAGAACTTAACTGATTGGTAAGTGTATTAAACTCATTTAAATGGTTAGCAATAGATCCACCTTTTGACATCTTCATATTAAATAAACGCTTCATTAAAAATACCTTGTTAGAAGCTGAGGGTTTTTCGTAGAGCTTACTCAATGCGCTCATCACACCCTCTGTTGTTTTTTCTTTCGAAATATTGAAGGCCACCGACGAAGCCAGGCACAGCCGTATTGTTCCTAGTGCCTTTATGTCAAGAACCTCCCATTCTTCATCCTTCATAGTCGTCGGTTGTTTTTCTTTTTCGCCCAACGACAGGTACAGTTCCTTCTGGTACAGATAGTCCTCCATTTGCATCTTCCATAACTGATAGTTTTGGCCGTTAAATTTCTCGACCCTAAACTTTCCTTCTTCCACCATTGCTCCCACTCGAACTAGGAACCCTTCTTTCCTGCGAGTTTACCAACCAAATAGACCTTTTGGCTCTGATACCAATTGTTAGAAAACATGACCGCAGAGCAATAACAGATATACAGTTAAATCAATAAACAAGATGCACAACACATTAAAACATTACAAAGAGACACAGATATAACGTGGTTCACCCAAACGATGGGCTACGTCCACAAAGAAATTTGCCAGTCCTTTTATTACAGTCCAGAAAGATGAAGGGATACATCCTGCAGCAAAACCGTTGCACTTCCTCTTCACGCTCTCACAGTCTCTCTTCCAATACAATACAATACCATACACAGTCGATTTACAATGTTTTCTTTTATAGGGGAAATACAATGGGAAAATTCTAGGGTTAACCCAATACCATGGGTCCGCAATACTGTTGGCCAACACACATCCCAAAAAAAAAAAATTCGGGGGAACAAGTGTACAGTACTCTTGGGTTACAATCACAATTGAATAATATCTCTGGATTGTTTGGGACACTCTACAAAATTCTTATGATGGTACCAGCAAAGTCAAGTTTGTAAGATTACAAATGCTTAGAAGATATTTTGAAAATTTGCAAATGTCAAATTCTGAGACAATAAATGATTTTTTCACTCGTGCACTGAGCATAGTAAATCAAGTAAAGTCTCCTGGAGATACTTTGGATGATCAAAAGGTTGTAGAAAATATTTTAAGGATTCTTCCTATTAGATTTGATCCAATTGTTGTAGCTATTGAAGAATCTAAATATTTGTCTCAAGTTTCTATTGATAGTCTTATGGGGTCTTTGCAAACCCATGAGCAAAGACTCAATAGATCAAACAGTTCCTCTATGGAATATGCATTCAAATCACAAGTTCAAGCTAGCAACAGAAAAAGAGGAGGAATAATCACTAATAGAGGTGCAAAAGGATTTGGAAGAGGAAGAATCAACAATCGCAATGAAGGTGGCATATTAGAGAACTCTCATAAAGGAGCAAATTCCAATTTCTTTGCAAGCATAAGAGGCAAAGGTGGCAGACATTCTCTTGAATTTCATAGCCAAGGAGAAAGGTATGAAAAATCACATATCCAATGCCACTATTGTCAAAAATTTGGTCATTATGCACATGAATGTAGGAAGAAGCAGTTTGATATGAATAGGCAAAATGCAAATTTCTCAAGAGAAAATCACTCTGAAAATAGTGATTCAATGTTTATTACTTGTAATAGTGCACAAAAAAGCTCAAAAGAAGTATGGTTCTTATATAGTGGTTGTAGTAACCACATGAGTGGAAACAAGGATATGTTTGCAAACATAGATGAATCTGTGCAATCAAAAGTAAAGTTGGGAGATGATAAAAAATTATCCGTCATGGGTAAAGGTAGCATAAAATTTGAAACTAAGCAAGGTGAAAAAAAACACATTCCAAATGTGTGTTATGTCCCTAATATTAAACGCAATCTAATTAGCATTGGACAACTACTACAAAAGGGATATAAAGTCTATTTTGAAAATGATGCATGTGAGATCTTTGATTCACATAGAACACTAATTGCAAAAGTCCAAATGACACAAAACAAGATGTTCCCTTTAAGGTTGCAAAACGATTTGTCTGTTGCTTTCAGAGCAGTCCTCTCAGATCAGTCATGGTTATGGAACTTAAGATTTGGTCATTTAAGCTTCAGTGGTCTAAATTTGTTGCATAGAAAGAACATGGTGAATGGTTTGTCGTTTATTGAACAACCAAACAAACTTTGTAAAGGGTGCATTCTTGGTAAGCAACATAGAGAATCATTTCATGTTGGTAAGTCATATAGAGCAAGAGCTCCATTTGAAATTGTGCATTCAGATTTGTGTGGGTATATGCAGACACCTTCTATTAGGAATAACTTGTATTTCAAAACTTTTGTAGATAATTATTCCAGGAAAACTTGGGTATATTTCTTGAAACACAAATCAGAAGCTTTTGAAGTATTTAAGTAGTTTAAAGTCATGGTTGAAAAGAAAAGTGGGCACTACATTAAAATTCTAAGAATAGATAGAGGTGGAGAATTTGCATCAAATAATTTATTGAGTTTTTTCAAAACAAATGGGATCAATAGGAAATTTACAACTAGCTATACACCACAACAAAATGGTATTGCAGAAAGAAAAAATAGAACAATAATGGAAATGGCAAGAAGCATGATGAAAGCTAAGCATCTACCAAATGAATATTGGGCTGAAGTTGTAGCTTGTGCAGTGTATATTTTGAATCGTTTCCCCACAAAGAGTGTCAAGGATAAGGTACCACAGGAAGCATGGAATAATAAAAAGAATAATGTTTCTCATTTAAGAGTCTTTGGGTGTATTGTATATGCACAAAGTTCCTACTAAAAATAGGAAGAAGTTAGATAATAAAGGAGAAATATGTATTTTTGTGGGATATAGTGAGCAATCAAAAGCATACAAGTTGTATAATCCTATCACAAAAAGGACTATAATCAGTAGAGATGTCAAGTTTCTTGAAGATGAAGAATGGATTTGGAATGAAAATCTACATCAACAACAACAATTTGAAATGAAAGATTTTGATGAAGATCAAGCTCCCAACAATGGCTCCAGTTCACATAGCACAACATCAGCACCTCAATCAGCTGCAAGATCTCAATCAACACCAAGATATCACTCAAGAATAGCTCAAGGTCTGATGGAACTCCAGTGAAGACAAGAAGTCTCCAAGAAATATATGAGGTAACTCAAGGTAATGATGATGATGGTTTGATTTCTGATTTTGCATTATTTTCTATTTCTGATCCAATATGTTTCACTACTACATTTCGATCCAAAATCCGACGAAACATCCGACGGCGCGTGGATTTTTTCTTTTAACTGTACCAAAAATCACAAAGATAATTTTTTTTTTGAAGTTGTGGTCATAAGCGTCGCTTAAGCGACGGCTAGGCTCAATAAGCGTCGCTTAAGCGACGTATGTCCTCATAAGTGTCGCTTAAGAGACGGTGCTTCAAATTGGTCAACCATTTAAATAAATACACTTAATTGGTCAATTATTTAACATGGAAGAAGAAGGTGATAACCGTCGCTTAAGCA
>LPNX010683611.1:468496-505172 GCA_001517045.1 Pseudotsuga menziesii | reverse complement strand
CTGGAGCAATGATAAAATTAAAGACAACCATGCACTATGCCTTAAGAATAACCAACCCCTTTCCTTCACACTATGCTCTTTGTATAATGTTTGAAGCTGAAAGAGTATATCTAGAATGATATTTTCCAGCTGTGATAGCCCGCCTGTATGGCCAAAATGAACATTATGGCGCAGAATTCTGCTAAAACTTATGAAGTATTCAATTTCAAGCAACTTGTCTCTGCCCAATTCAGGACTTCATGGCAAAGCACCAGCTTCATTAACATCAATATCTGATAGAGTGATCCAGCCAAGTACAAAACAATATCTTTCAAGTATAAGCTCATGACTAATATGGTGGACATTATTTAATAACATAGTGGGTCTTTTGTAATGATTAGGCCAACTTACATTAATTAGAATCTTAATTTAATGACTAATATGGGGGGACTTATTTAGAAGCATAGTGGGTCTTTCTAAATGATTAGGCCACCTTACATTAATCAGTCACCAATGCCAACTAAGAGGTGTTTGTCTCCAGCTTATAATGTTGTTGGAGATCAATAAGAGCAAGCAATGGTGTGATCCATAATGCATACTCATGTTGCTAAGAAGCTTCATAGAGAATTGGTTATGAATCGTATGTCAATAATAGGATGAGGAACATGAAGATCTGAAAGTATGTCGAGCACAAGCACATTAATGATACCTTCTGTTGATGATTTTGACCATCTGAAAGTATGTCAAGCTTCTGAAGAAGGACTCAGTAAGAAGCTACAAATAAACAAGTCATCATCAACAAGTGTTCTTTCTGAAGGCATCAGAGAGAAGCTACGACAGCAGGACATTACCTTTATTGCCAATGCTACAGATTTGGGCAGTGGTAATTTGTGGCAGCATAGTAGGAAGTCAGCTAGGAATTTACTCTTGGAGGGAGAGGAGGCCATCCAATGAAAATCATATTGATAGAAAAGCTAGTGAAAAATTACACTCAACTTAGAGAAGAAGATGACTCGGCAGAGGTATAGTCTTGGAACCCAACAATGTATACTCTGTCAGTATCGGAAACAAAGCTATGTTTTTTTATAAGGCCCCAACAGAGTGTTGGTGGTCAAAACCACTTTGGAATTTAAGGCTCCAATCAAATCTAGGATTTCTTTTTGGTTAGCTTTGACTAATAAAGTTTTAACTTGAGATCATTTCTATAAGAGAACCTAGAATGGACCAGGATTCTGTTATTTATACCGAATAGATGAGGAGACCATCCAACATATACGTTTGGACAATCCCTTTGCAAAAGAGGTTTGGAAGGAGGTATTATGTTTATCTGGAGAAGATGGGTAGTAGAATCATAATTCTTTGGTTGAATGCTCAAAAAACTGGATGTGTATGAGAGAGAGAGAGAGCATTGTACAAGATTGCAGGGTATTAAGTTATCCCCTTGTTAGCTGCTTTTTATTTGAGAACAGTGTATAACCTGTATTGAACCTATATTGTTTTTGAATCTACTCTATTCAATGAGTAGTAAGACTTAGGTAAGGATGTTACAAGGATTATGTCAAGGAAAATCTTTAAAACCCAACAGAAGTTGATAACATCAATCTATATCTGGTCAGATATAGATCCTCAGACAGAGATTGCCTTGTATCCTCCTTATAGATGTGCTATGCCCTCAGGGCATGGTTTATCCCTTCTGACGTACCTCTACATGATTAGTGTGAGGAAAGATAATTGCCACATCATAATCAGTATAATGACCACAGTCATGTGCAGACCTGAAATCAGGTCCACTGGTTTGAAGCATTATCACACATTTCTGAATGTACAGAAATCTTAGCTGATAGGAAAGCAATCATTGTAAAGAAGATGATTATTTACTTGGCTTCTTATAATTTCTTAGCAGGTTGTATCATTTAGCATACAGTATGTTTTAATTGTAGACATTGGATACAAGGACACAATATTAGATTGTGTTTATACCAATTGTGGTTCATTATTGGTCTTTTCTGAGCATTTTTTTGGTTTTACCATTGTTTCTGTCATGTTTGATTGTATTCTTCTTTCCTGTTGTCATTTTGAATGAAAGTTCATTAACATTCCTAATGACCATTTGTTGTTGATGCATGCATCAGGCATTTGCTGTTATTGCTAGCTCTTCTCTTCGGATTGATTTGTCATGTGTACTGGAGCATGTTTTTGCAGAACTAACAACATTTTTGCGAAAGGTAAGCTTTACCTTTGCATTGCAGCCGTGCCTCGCCTTTGAACATTGTTTTAATACAAGCCATTGGGCTTGACTTTGCTTTAATTTTTTATTTTACTTCCTAAAACATTTCTTATTGCATTTGAACTTTCACACAGGCCAATCGTGCATTAAGGCAAGCTTCATTGGGGACTCTTAATTGTTTAGTTGTTGCTTATGGTGATAAAATCACTTCATCTACATTTGAGTCTATTATCACAGAGCTTCCCTCACTTATCAGGTTTGGGCCGATGGACAATTTAGTGCTTGCTTCTATACATAACATAATGTAGTCGTAGGGATATTTTATTTACTTGGTTGGGTTCTGATGGTACGTTAATGGTTTCCAGTGATGCAGACCTACATATGACTGCTTTAGCATTGGAACTTTGCTGTACAATGATGGATGATCAAAATCATCACCGAAATGTTGGTGCTGTAGTACGTGACAGGGTTCTTCCACAAGCTCTTGTTCTAGTCAAGAGTTCATTGTTGCAGGGTCAAGCTCTGCAGGCAAGCTTTGTACCTAATAATTTTATCATCATTTTTATGTGGGGCATTATAGAAGATTACATGTTTCTTGCGGTTGGTAAGTATGGTTGTGTGTTTGAACTTGCAGGCTTTGCAAAAAAAATTTGCATCTTTGGTGTAGTCAGCAAACACAAGCTTTGATGCTTTATTGGATGCTCTTCTTTCAAGTGCCAAACCTTCTCCACAATTGGGTGGTCTTGCAAAGCAATATCTCTATTCAATTGCTCAGTGTGTGGCAGTTCTTTGCCTTGCTGCAGGAGATAAGAAATGTGCATCTACTGTAGAAATGTGCTCAGTTGTTTCCTTATTCGAATCTTGCTACTATGCTCTACAGGTTGGTTGAAAGTTACAAGCCTAATTTTCTGTACCTTGAGAGGATTGCAATACCAATTTTGTGGTGTCCCAAAAGGTATCCAACAGGAAAATTGCAACTCCCTATTTTGGGTAGACTTGCATAAGCCATAGATATAGATTTCGCAGTCAGTCAGGATTTAACACCAATGGTGTGGATGCACAGGAAGAAGCACTGATGTGGGAGTCAAGAAAAGAAGAGACTAGCATGGCAATTATTCTTACAGAAAGATTGCCTTTGAAGACTACATTCCAACAGCCTCCCCATTTTGGTTTCTCATACAAATGTAATTATAATGTAGTAGGGGTCCAGGGAGCCATGCTCGCTCTCTCAGTACGTTTCTTCTTTTTGAATAAAACCCTTTGGTAGTGCCATAGTGGTAGCTTAGCTAGAGCTTAACAATTTTGAGCTAGGGCAGCTTGAGTCTTAGTCCACAAGGCAAGTGTACAACGACCATGTGGACGTAAACCTCCCTTCTTATATTGATGTGAAAGCTAGGACATCTATGCTATAAGTTGGTGTTTAACAAGCAAAAGATAACTTCTAAACTGACTGTAAGTAGCTTTTGATACAACTGTTCCATAAGATATGTCTGTACATTATCTTATCATTCAAAACACGTTATTCCCTTGCATTTAAACATAAGTTCTGATTCATGATACATCATTTGATTGAAGCATCGATGATCTTGGAGAAACTTAATATTTCAGTGTCACAAGATTCTCCATAATCTTGGTACTGGACTAAATGCTATGCTCTGAAACTGTCCAGATGGTCGAGCAAACGAGTATCGTTCTGGCTTCTTTGTATACCCAATTTGTAGGTTTTTTTTTTTTTTTTTAAATCACTTCCGTCGCTTAAGCGACGCTTATGTGACTGGATAATTTTTTCTAAAGCTTTAGGTCCATTAGTATTCGTGAACTTGACCTAAGGATTTCTCAAACATGGGACAGAAGCTTTGTTTTAATACTTGATAGAGGAATGCTAGACATCATTACAGAGTCTTGAAAGGGACTTCAGTCAATTTTCAATTTTTTTAACTTTAATGTCTTTCAAGGGATTTTACCAAGACTCTCTTTAACTGCCAGGGATTTCAAGGTATTTTATCAGGACTCTCTTTTATAGCCGGCTTTATTTTAACAGCTTGAATGTGCATGTTCTTTCTCTTGTAGGACAGTTATGGAAATTGTACAGGATGAGTTTGATTATATTGGGCTTGTACAAAAGATTTCTTTGACGCAGAGGTTATTTTTGTATGAAATTGGTTCAAGTAACAATGTTTCGGTGTTGATGCTTTTCCTTGTTTGAAGTATAATTTGAGGATGATATTGCAATATGCTTACTAACACCGACTGACAAACATCCATCACCTGTCATAGTTATGATGTGTGAGTCGTGACCTCCCAACCTGAGCCCCCTTGTGGTGGTGACCATGAGGGGCAAACACATTGCATGGGGGAACTGAATCCTTGTGGGGAATTGAACTTGAACTAAGGATTTCTTAAACATGGCACATAAACATTGTTTTAATACTTGATAGACATCATTGCAGAATCTTGAAGGGACTTCAGTCAATTTTCAAATTTTTTAACCTTAATGTCCTTCAAGGGACTTTACCGGGACTCTTTTTAATTGCCAGGGATTTTATCAAGACTCATTTTTACTGCCAGTTGTATTTTAGCAGCCTGAATGCATGTTCTTTCTCTTGCAGGACAGTTATGGAAATTGTACAGGATGAGTTTGATTATATTGGGTTTGTGCAAAAGAGAGTGATTTCTTTTATGCAGAGGTCATTATAGTATGATATTGGTTCAAGTAACTATGTTTCAGTGTGATGCTTTGCCTTGTTTGAAGTATAGTTTGAGGAACTACTGCAAGATGCTTCCTAACACTGACTGACAAGCATCCATCGCCTGTCATAGTTATGATGTGTGAATCGTGATCTCCTGACCTGAGTCCCCTTGTGGAGGCACGACGACCCATGTGGGAATTGAATCCTTGTGGGGGAAATAGCAAGTACATAATCCTGCTTTCACTGACCCAACAAGCTCCCCATTTGACTTGAAATATAATTTAAGTCGGAATTTGCTTTAATTATTATAAATCTGCAAGTGTAAGTTAAGTTGGAATTTACTTTAGATATTATAAATCTGTATTTCCTTATTCATGTAGGAGAACTGAGGGATCTGCATTGTAAATTATACGGTTGAAAATATGTGTGGGACCAGAAGTACCATGCGTCTAAGGCTTGAGATGTTTTCCCATATATATTATATTCCTATGTAAGTGGCACAGTTGCTCTTCAGTATATAAGCATTAACTGGATATGCTCCATCTCATCTGACAGGTCATTAATGAGCGGAAATGGAAGGAGATCACAGTAGTGCTCAACTTTCCTCGAACTACAACAAGTGCTTCATTTGTTCTACACAAATACTACAGTAATTTGCTCCACCATTATGAGCAAGTGCACTTCTTTCAAGTCCAAGGACCCTCGGTTCCTCCTCCAGGTATGTTGGTATAAGTCATAGGATATTTACAGTCAATAGATTTTCTTCCCTTTTGGTGTGTTCTTGAGATTCACAATATTTTCACAATATTTTTTTTAAAAAAAATACACAGGCGTCGCTTAACCGACGCCTATAGGTGTCGGTTAAGCGACGCCTGTGTATTTTAAAAATACAATACCATCACTTAAGCGATGCCTGGATCTATCGGTTAAGCGATGCCTATGTCCGGGAGGTGTCGGTTAAGTGACGTGTGTAGGTGTAAATGTTGTTAAAAATTTTCATCACCGTCACTTAATAAGTGTCAGATAACCGACGATGTACATTCAACCGACGGTTACTTAGGTGTCGCTTAACTGATGGTTGCTTAGGTGTCGGATAACCGACGACAAGTTTCCGACGCTTATAAAAAAACCAAAGTGTCGCACATGCGACAGGGAAGTGTCGAAAATCCGACATGAGGGCCGTCGGATTTTTGGTCGAAATGTAGTAGTGTTTTGAAGAAGCAATTAAATATGAAAGTTGGCAAAAGGCTATGGATGAATAAATTGAAGCAATAGAGAAAAATCAAACTTGGCAATTAGTGAATCTTCCAGAAGGAATAGATGCAATAGGTGTAAAATGGATCTATAAAACAAAGTTTGATGCTGATGGAAATGTTGTAAAGCATAAAGCAAGGTTAGTTGCAAAGTGTTTTTCACAACAACCCGAGATTGATTACAATGAGACTTTTGCTCCAGTAGCTAGATTAGATACAGGAAGAACAGTGTCAGCAATAGCAGGGCATCATAAATGGAAAGTTTATCAGATGGATGTCAAATCAGCTTTTTTGAATGGGATATTACAAGAAGAAGTATATGTGCAACATCCACCAAGTTATCAGATAATGGGCCATGAACAAAAATTTTATAGATTGAAAAAGGCTTTGTTTGGTCTCAAACAAGCTCCAAGAGCATGGTATAGCCGCATAGATTCATATTTCCAGAGCCATGGTTGTAGCAAATGCAGTTGTGGGCCAACTCTTTACATCAAGGTAAACAATCAAGGTAAGGTATTAATTGTATGCCTATATGTTGATGATTTGATATTTATAGGAAACTTTTCAATTGAGTTGTTTAAATCAACAATCAAAAAGGAATTTGAGATGACAGATTTGGGCTTAATTAAATATTTCTTGGGCATATAAGTAAGTCAAACAAATGATGGAATTTTCATTTGTCAAACAAAATATGCAAAGGATGTTTTGAAAAGGTTCAAGATGTTGAATTGAAAGCCAGCATCTACACCTGTAGCAACACGATTGAAATTGAGCAAAGAAGAAAAGGGTACAAAGGTAGATCCAAGTTTGTTCAAAAGATTGGTAGGCAGCTTGACATATTTGACAACAACAAGGCCTGACATTATGTATGCAGTCAGTTTGATTTCAAGGTTCATGGAAACACCAATGGATTCACATTCGCAGACAGAGAAAATGATTTGGAGATATATTAGTGGAACAAGAGATTATGGCATTTTATATTCAAAATCAGATGATTGCATTCTAGTTGGGTACATAGACAGTGATTTTGCAGGTAGCATTGATGATAGAAAAAGCACATTTGGGTATATTTTCCATCTTGGTTTAGGAACAATCTCATGGGATTCTAAAAAACAACCTATTGTTACTCTTTCAACTACAGAAGCAGAATATGTGGCAGCAACATCAGCAGCATGTCAAGCAGTGTGGATAAGAAGAATAATGTCAGATTTGATGCAAGATCAGGAAGGAGCAACACAAATTTACTGTGACAATAATTCAACAATAGAACTATCAAAAAATCATGTTTTTCACAAAAGGAGCAAGCACATTGATATTAGATATCATTTCATCTGAGAACTTATCAACAATGGTGAAATATATCTTGAATTTTGCAAGTCTGAGGATCAATCTACAGATATCTTCACCAAGCCATTGGCAAAAGAAAGATTTGAACATCTAAGGAAAGGTTTGGCAATCATTGAGAAGTCAAGCTTAAGGGGGAGTGTTGAAAACAGTAAGCTTGACGACCGCTAGCATACACGCAGCCGCTCAGCCGACAACCGCCCAAGCCGCCCAGCCAACCGTCGATCTTCTGCAGCACCGGCGAGCCGTCCATCAACCACCCAGCAGTCTGATAATTAATGAAACTCAACCTCCAACAGAAATTTGAACAGTAGAACATGTGTTGCAAATCTACCAAAAATAGATCATCTCATAAGTGCATAAGGCAGACTTGTAGTTTTCTTCTTACATCCTCTTCATACAGAATAAATATATTGAAAAAATAATTAAATTTCAAATTGAATATAAACATGGAGAAAATATTAATTATAATAAAGAGTATTATAAAAATATTACAGTTTGCAATGATTACATAATAAGACATTTACTTTGCCAAGGATTTTACTATGTTGAACTCGGTTTCCAAGAATAAACATTCAATGTGAAGGAAATCCTCCTCACGTTTTGTCCACCGTGATGTGAAGATATGATATTCCGAAAT
Source organism: Pseudotsuga menziesii (assembly GCA_001517045.1). NCBI lineage: Eukaryota > Viridiplantae > Streptophyta > Pinopsida > Pinales > Pinaceae > Pseudotsuga > Pseudotsuga menziesii. The sequence goes on along the minus strand of LPNX010683611.1, from coordinate 497,039 downwards.
TAAAAGTTAATCAAATCAATCTCGTCCTTAAAACTCAGATGTATAAATATTACCGTTATCCAAATTTTGTATCACCTGGTCAGATTTCTTGACTGCAACCAAATTACATTAACAAAAATATTAACTTAAATAATAAATAAAATTTAATATTTTTTTTAATTATCTAAACATAGGATTTTCACGCGTCCGATTACCTAAAAATTATGAAAGTAAGTTTTCACGCGTTCGATTAATTAAAATGAATCTACGTCACAATATACGTGATGAGTCAATTCCGTTAGCTGTTTAAGTCACCTTCTTAAAATTATAAGTATGCAGTGGTTTAAATATAGCTTTTGTCTGACTAATAAAATGTTTTATAAATTAATAATTTAATNTATATATATATATATATATATATATATATATATATATATATATGCTGCGCAGAGACATAATAATGAAAAAACTACCTATCACGTAAAGAGAAGAGCAATATTGTGTTTCCTTATTCCTTAAGATGTTCTATGTAAAAAGAAAGCAAGATTGTGTTTCCTTATTCCTGAAGATGTTCTCAGTAACAAGAAAGCAGAAACCCAAAAAACCATACAAACAAACTATGCAAACTAAAATCAAATGGCTTCCTTCCATTTGATTTTTCGAACCATATAAACAAACTAAAATAAATTGCCTTCTTTCCATTTTTACCTTTATAGTTCATAGACTGTTAAACCATCTCAATGATATACGTAGAGTTAAAGAAGGCAAGTGTAATTTAATTTTTTTATTAATATAAAAAATATATAATTTTTAATGTATTATTAAATATTTAATACGTTAAAGTATTTTTAAATATTTAATATAATTGTGTAAGACATTAAATTGTCTTTCTCACATAAATTTGCAATATGTTATAGTGAAAGGGCAAGTTAAGACATGAGTTAGCAACTCTAAGTAAATAGTTATTTATGCACTTATCTTGTAATATTACAGTCATATGGCTTGGGATTAAGAGTGGAAATTGCTCACACACTAGGATCATGTAGATCAATGTTTAGTATAATTCTTTAATAAATCAATGCATATAAAGTATTATCAAGCATGATTGTAAGATTTAGTCAATTTTTATTTTTAAATGATAAACTCAGTATCTAGGTTGTTTTCTATTAAGTGGAATGTGTTTCATATGGAAAAAAAAAACTTTGTACTAGTTTAATTTTTTCTTTTTTTGACAATTTGTTCACTAATGTACTAGTTTAATTTTTCCTTTTTCTTTTGACAATTTGTTCACTTTTTTTCACGTTTCAGCATAAAGATTGTACAACACGTACGCCATTGTAACTAAGGTCAATTAAATTTTAAGGTACACAATTCAAACGTCAACTAGCATAAAATTGAATCACAATTTCTAAATTGATATGAAACTACATATGTAATATTCAAAAGGGCCACTAGATATAGTATTAGAGATGAATTGTCTATTTCGATTGAATAATTTTTCTTACTTGGTTGGAGACTATTTGTTTGACAATTTACAAGTTTTATTGAATTCTAAATACACATCAATAGAACTAAGAAAAGGAACAATCTAATATTTTAGAAGTTGTCTAGAGAAACAAGATCCGGAAGCAATAACATCTTATAAGTATGAACTTCATGAAGAATCCCTTATAGAAATGCACAATATACATGACCCAAAAGTATACTTGCAAAAGATGTCAATTTCAACTTCAAGCAATTTTCCTATTGAAACTAGAGGCCTCTGGGGGGACATATTTTTTATACATTGGGTATCGAATTGGTTGAAGGTACCAATTAGGGTCTAGCCAAAGACACAAGCGCGATGTTACTTGCTCTTTAACTCTACGATTGAAGCAAACACATTTGATGTACTGTTCCATGACGAGAACCCAATAAATGGCCACTTTGAGCCATTACTTCGCAAGTACAACAACAACATGCATTTCTGTTCTGATAAACAAGTAAAGTGCTCTCTTGAACATGTTTCTGTAGAACATAGAATCAATGAAAAATAAATTCCCATTCAAGATACAGTAGAGAATCATTTTAAGACTCATCGCAAACAACTGTCTTTGCATTGCTTAAAGAAAATTGCAAGAAGCAATTGCAAATTGCAATAAGTGAAACCTAAATGTACTGCAACAACAATAAGTCAACAAACTGCTATTTTAACTAGCAAAAGAAAAAAAGGCACACAACAAGAAATCAGTAAAAAAATACCATACAAAGTAAAGAAACCCATATCATTTCTTTCAATAAAAAAATTGCAAGAAGCAATTGTATATCTTATCAAATCCAACTTGAGCCTACAACAAAAGAACCAGATAGACAACTAGACAAAAAGAACATGATTACAACTGGAAGTGTCAAATTCAATAATCATGAACTAGGAATGGAACATAGGCAAGAAGCCTCGCATGGAGAAAAAGTATCCATTTCACTCCATTGCATAAAGAGATATGCAAGACAACATCCCAAATTGCATCAAGTCCAACTAAGATCTAATACAACAATAGTAAAAGAGAAAAAAATGCAACGAAAAAGAAAGAACATGGACACATTTGACTATATCAACTTGGGATGCAATTATCAAAGAAGGGAAAAAAACTATGACAACCTTTGAACAAGATTACCATGAGCAAATTAGTGACACCCCAATCTATGATTGCTCAGTCTATCAACAAACTTTCTTTAAAAAAGACATTGCCTATCTAAAACAAGTAGCCAAAAAAAGAAGAAATCAGAAAAACACAACCACAGTAAGAAAAGAAATAGAATACAATGACTTTGTGTATCAATGCATTTGTAAATCTTGCAAAAAAACATATAAGAATGGCATAAATCATACATTTACAGTTGCTGAAGAAATTAGTAGAAACAAAGGTACGAAAACTTTGTCAAATTTGTTTGAACTAGAAGAAAGACTAGTTGCACTAAGAATATCGTTTCTACATATCAAAGAAATGGGACCCCGCTATAAGAAACCACAATTAGGACTCATAGGAGGGGTGATTAATGTGCCTACTAGCATAAATAGAATTCAATATGCAATGCCTATGAACATTAAAGAAACAGATACAATTATAGTGGAAATTAAGGGACGTTTGAAGTTCAAAAATGCTTATGCAATTGGAAGAATTCGAATTCATATTGTCATGAAAGTACTCAACAATTGTGCCAAACAATGCTATATGAACTAGAGGATGTCAAAATAGATAACAAATGGGAAAAAGTATTCATTGAAAACAAAGAATCACATGATAGTGAAACAGACATCGAGGATGATTCTACCGATATCGACGATCTACCTGAACCAATCACAAAGACATTGATACATGGATTCATTGATGCACACATTGTTTATGACCTTGCAAATAAGCAAATCAATGTTGCACCTGCTGAAGGATTCATGCCGCTAGGAATATTCTAATACAAGTATTCTGAAGAGATGAACTTCCCTTCATTGTTTTATGGAAGCAAACGTGCATATGATATAATAAAGAACTTTACGTATCAAAAGATTTTCCAATGGGAGGTATTGCATAGCAGCCATTACTTTGCTTTCCATACAACCAACTTGTTCTACAATGCAATTCGAATTATCCTAAACCAAGTGTTCAATTGTATATGGATTAGGATAAGGCAAGGTCAGCTAAAAGGTAGGAAACTAGTAGCAAAGGACGTTAGATCAAAGCCAAATCTAGATCGCATCATCAAATCAGACATTGGGTACATGGACCTAAAAGCAATTCACACATCTCCATATTATCACCACCAAATGCACAACAAACTATATGCAATGATCAGACAATTTGGACCACCGACTTTCTTTGTCACCTTTAGCAATGTAGAGCATATTTGGGAACCACTTGTCAAGGAACTTAAACATTTGAAAACAAAAGAATGAGACAAAATGAGATAGTACAAGACGAAGTTAGCTCGTTAATTAGGAATGACCCTGTCACTTGTGCAAGATACTACATAAATAGAATCAATGCACTACGACAGTTAATTTCCCATGATCACAAGTACTATGGAGAAATCTAAGACTATTTCTATGTAACAGAGTTCCAAAACAGAGGTAGCGAACATGACCATGGTTTGATTTGGATGAAATCAGCACCAATATATGGTACAAACACAAATGGCGATGTAGAAATTTTTTTCCATAAGTATCTATCAACAAACTCATCAAGTCTTTCAAGTGACAATAGAACAATACAACAACACCGACACACAAAGAGTTGTAATAAAAATAGAAATGTCAATTGTAGGTACAATTTTCCTATTCCTCTAATGAAAAAAACAAAGATACTTGAACCACTTGTCTTTGATAACAATAATACAAAAGCCAATGCAAAACTCATATGTGTTGCAATAAGTGATAATACCTATGACGAAAACTATACATTTGATCAATTCATAAATGAGTTTCATTTGACAAATGATGAGTACATACATGCTATTCAATGTATCCTTAATTGAATTACAATTATGCTTGAAAGAAAGCCATCTGACACTTGGAAAAATAGCTTTGCTTGCCATATCCCATAAATATGGCTTGCAAATACTGAATCTCAGTTTGTACTAAAATTATATGTTGCAGCATCATATTGTCATTCATACATGACAAAACAAGACAATACACTTACAAAGACATTTAGAAAAATAAGAGAGGACTATAAGAAAACAAATTTTGATGTCATGGAAACTATTGCTGCTCTTGGGAAATCACTAGTAAATATGCAACAAATGTCAGCACAACTAGCGGTGCATATTGTACTATCGCTACCATTGAGAAACAGTTCACGTAGATGCATATTCATTAATACTTCCCCGCAAGAACAACGCACATTTGTCCTTAAAAAGCAAAAGAATTGCAATGAGAACCAGATGAGTCAAAGGACATAATGTGCCCATGGATGATTGATCATTATATTTCACGTCCTATTGAAATCGACACAACATGTCTAGCAGAATTTGTAGCTTGCTACACAAAAACAGGAAAAAAACGCAAAGGCAACAACAAACCATATGTCATTAGAGACGTAAAGTACAATAGACATAATGACATTAAGAACTTCTGTAGAGAGAAATTGATGTTGTATATTCCATATCGAGGGAACGAAAATACAATAAAAGAGCAATTGTCATGGACAAAGGCTTACATTGCACTTAGACAAGCAATAAAACAAAACGAACAAAAATTCACATTTTATACACTGTCATAATGGGGTGACATTGATGATGCAATTCATGCACTTGATAAAATAGAACAACAATTGTTTAACATAGACAACCTAACACCCGCATCTACATACAACATAGATATGAAAACAATCGCAAATGAAGAACATGAAAACTATGACTTTAAAAATGATTTTCAACGTTTCCAATGTACACAAAACATGAAAACGTCACTCTATAGGCCATATGAAATTGTAAATCAACCACATATACTAGAGAATTAAGAGTTTTATGCTCTTAGATGAAAATTAAATGAAGAACAAGCGACATTGGTAATGACATAGTGACTAAGAAGAAAAACAATCCAAATGAACCGCTCCACTTGTTTGTGACAAGAGGAGCAGGAACATGAAAGACTTTTGTAGGAAAATCAATATTCCAATCACTTGTGCATATGCACAATAATACAATGCAATATGACCCTTCAAAGCCAATACAATTAATAGCTGCCTATACATGAAAAGTAACATTCAATATTGGAGGTGTCACATTGCACTCCGCTTTCTACATGCCTTTTAACAAGACAAATTGCCTCTCATTGAACACCAAGAATCTATACACATTGTCAAATCACTATGGACAACTACGTGTTGTGCTTATTGATGAAGCGTATCTTGTAGGTGCAACCACACTTTATAAAATTGATAAATGTTTGCAACAAATATTGCATATGCCCACATGTCACTTTGCAAATATTGATGCCATATTGCTTGGAGACTTATACCAAGCTCAACCTGTAAGAGACTCAATAATATTTGAAAGCCCAAAATTAGACAAAAATGTGATTCCATAATGACTTTTGGAAGCAAAAAATGAAGTGTTATCATTTGAAAACTGCAATGCACCAGAAAGACACACACTTTGTCCATGTGCTAAATAGAATTAGACTAAACGACCAATCAAAAGAAGACATAGATTACATTAATGACAATTGCTTCATCCCACCACCTCTCGGCCCACAATTGCCCTATATATTCTATCGAAACAAAGACGTCTAGAGTCATAACACCAAAATGCTATCACTAACATATGGAGAACAAATTATGCTTAATGCCAAGGATGAACATGAGACTATGGGTACAAATTTCTATGCTTATGAAAAAACAATAGTTCTACCTTCAACAATATTCATGAAAAAAAATATGTTAGTTGAACTATATGCCAGTAACTACAACACCCAAGATGGACTAGTTAATGGTGCTGAAGGAATATTCAAAACATACAAATGATGCAATAGTGAATATGATATGGTTTGGATACATTTCCCAGTTGCAAATATTGGAAGGCAACAAAGAGAAAAGTTCAACCAACAATATGACATAAACATCTCTCCAGACTGGACACCAATTTGTAGAATCGCAAAGCCATTAGCAATACCTCAAAAAAAATCACGTATTACAATTCGTAAACAATTTCCAGTGCAAGAACAATACATCATACACAAGGGCTTACACTAGAAAGAATGCCATTTGACTCATCCGGAATATCACAACATGGATTAATTTATACTGCATTATCAAGAGTTAGGAATATTAATGCCTTGTACATTTTACAAATACTAACAACAAAGAATTTCAACATAAACAAAAAAATATCAGACGAGATGACAAGACTAGAAACATTTGCATCATGGAAACTAGACCTTGAACAAATAGCAATATGCAATGTCAATGTCAATGTCTTATCAATTCCACTTTTGAACACACATAATGCAGTTGTACATATTGATGACATTGCACATGACACACAACTAATGAACAATATGATTATGTGTCTTCAAGAGACTCATCTCTCTACTACACCAAAAAAATGAATTTGTCAAATTCAATACCATTGTATCATATTTGAATTATGGACTACTCACTTGTGTAAGAGACGATATAGAAATCAAGGCAACTAGAAACTATAACAATGGAAAAGTTGAGTTAAGTCTTGTAGAACTGAATTTCAAACAATCAGTTTGTCTAATGAACATATATGCAACACCATTTGAACAAGTGCAAAGAATAACTGAAACAATTCAAAAAGCAAAATCAGAATCAATAAATAACAATTCCATCATCATTATAGCAGGCGATTTCAATGTTGATATGCAATCAAATTCTGCAAGACGTAAATATCTGACACAATACATGGAATCACAACAATTGCACTAAATAACAACCAGATTTTCCCCTGCAACAACAATAATAGACCATATTTGGACAAACCACCCTATTTTACAATGTGGAGTCAATGTTTCTTTTGCATATTGGTCTGACCATGACATCAACTATGCATTAATACAATTCTGATTTCATCAAGTTCAAATTGTACATAGATAGAAACTACAAAAACCAAGGTTAGCATAACTCAATTCAGATTTCACCAAATTCAAATTGTACATAGATAGAAACTACAAAAACAAAGGTTAGCATATCTACATTTATGTCTTATATCTCATATTGTATTTGCACATATCTTCTATTCACTAATTGGCATATGTACTCAATGCAGTAATCTTACATCTAAGTTCTCTTCTTTACTAATTTTAAAATGAAAAGAGCACGTTTGCAACAAGAACAAGATGAACAATTAGACCAACAGTTGAAAAAAAAAAGAGGTACATTTAGACTACTACAATATTTAATGCAATTTGATAGTTGTTAGTTTACTTTGAACTTAATATTGTTATATAAATTTCATTAAAACTAACAAACAGGAAAAACCATGATGACTACAAGCCAATTACAATACAAGAGCTCAAAATTCTAAACACAGGTAATGCCACTTTCATGGTAATGTTATTGTAAAATACAAAACAACAATCGATAAAGAACATTCTACAGACTTATTGCGAGTTGACATAACTGATCGAAAATGACAGTTGACAGTAACATTGAACATACCACATAACCTCATATCAAAATATGATGATATATGTGTTGAAGGAAATGGTCTTTGTATCTCTGAGTTCAATATTTCTCCAAGAAATAATTTGATCGTGGAAACTACAACTGCATATTGCAAATTAGCGATCCAAGCACAGTAGAGAAAATAGAACCTGTTTGCAAAGATTACAGCTTCGTGCTCACTACCACCATAAAGCAACTGCTTACAAGCAAAAATCCTTATGCAATTGGCACAAATGGTGCTCTTGTCAAATCTACAAAACAGATCAGCACACAATATGCATTAGACATAAAGGATGGGAATGAAGAAGACGACCAAGCAACGGTGAGTAGCCAACAAAACAATTTGAATATATAGATTGAACATTTACTCACTAAACTAATGTTTTACTTAATTGCAGCTTTATCTCTTTGCATCATTTTCCTCATGGTACACTAAAATTCATAAACAATTGTCAAAGAAAAGAACACCAATGTTCTTGTTTAGAAATGTTATCAAAGGAAGAGAAGAATTTGGAAAGAGGCTACAGACAAGTAAATCAAATTTCATTACATACCTGAACACACAACGAGCAATTGTAGACCTGGGACAATTTATTACTATGACAACAACGGTAAATTATATCCAATCAGAATTGATTTTCTCTACAATATTTAATTTATTTAATTGAATTCTATGTTAATTTCTCCATTGCATTCAGGTTGAAGGAATGTTGAAAATACAAAATGTCAACTCAGATAGGTTAGTGCCAACATGCAAGACTTGTGATATGCCAATAGAAACATTTGTAGCGATAGATAATGACGAACTTCATTGTTTAAATTGCAAGGAACTAACTTCATATAGATACTTGCCTAGATTGCACTACACAATACAGACAAGTACAAATCTTCAAAAACAAAGCACTTTACAAGGAAATTTGTTAACAACTCTTTTTCCTCCACCGGTGAATGTCACATACGAAAAATCACTTGGAAAACACATCTGATGTTATTCATAGCTTACAACATTTTCATATGCATGGCACTTTTACATTGGACCGTGCAAATGTCATCCTTGAAAAAGTGTAAATGATACCACTTCTTTATTTATGTTCTTTATTTATGTTCTGTCTTTTTGACAAAAGATGAAAACAGGTAACGTGAGTGACGAGCTATATGCGTCGAGGATAAGGTTTTTTTTTCAAAAGAGAAAAACCAGCAGAGCTGATATTCTATCAATAGAATCAAGATATCCCAAAAATTAAAAACTGCTAACAACAAAGATATGTTATATTCATCTGTTGACATACATAAATGATTCCAGAATTTAAAGGAGCAACATCTTCGGGTCCTACAATATCATCCATTACATATATTCTCATAAACATTTCTCAGAGCCGAATCTTCAAAAGGATAATACTTATAGATTTACGCGCCACCCAAAATTGGAAACACAGAGACAAAAACCACAGGGGGCGAGGATAGCCCTGTCCATTCACCATGTAATGCAGTTGCGGGTTCTGAAGGAACAGAGCCCCGTCCTAGAATCCGAGTCAACTCTTTGCACATATAATAAGACAAGCAGGAACCTGTAAGTGCCACCAGACTAAAATATCCATCTAAAAAAACAAATGATATACCACTGCCAAAAAAGAGAAGTGTTAAAACGCCTGGAAAGAGCCATTGCCAATTTGTAATTGGGCCAAGAAATCCTCAAATTCCAGGACTCAGGAGTCCCTCATCGAGTCTTAGTGCCTCCTAATTAGAAAAAAATATAGAGGAGGAATTCCAGAGTACAAAGGCTTGCACACACAAATAGGAGGAGGAAGTATCAGAATGCCATGAACTTTTTCAGATGTATCCACTGTTGCTTCCCATTCTATTTCAATGTCATCATTTATAATTCTGCATTTCTATTGTATATTACTGTAAATTTTGTGCAGGCTTCATCAAAACATGGTGTTTCATGCCATTCTTCAAGCAATTTTAGTTCTGCATCAAAATCAATTATTTTTGCTTCAACTACTGCAACTCCACCAACAAATTATTTATCAGCATCACTTCCAGCTTAATTAAAATTTGGTCTTCTCTAGTAAAGCATTCATCATCATATCGAGGCTCCAAATCACTCTCCATGGGTAGATTTATCACAGGTGTTCTCAACCAGGTATTTTGGGAATTGCAACAGTCCCTTCACACAATTTCCAGGCGGCCAATTCAACCGGAAAGGAAAACCAAATGATACTGGCTCACCTCCTTTACTGAAATAAAATAAAAAATAGAAAAAATGATCGACGCTCTTCTCCTCTTGCTGATGGGCACTGGAGGCGCACAAATATTTTCTGGATAAGGCGCCGCATGCACTCTTCTTTTATTGGGAGAGGTACCGCCGACGCATTGGCTGTATTCAAGAAGATCCAGTTGCGCTTCCTCTCTTCAAGGCTCTTTTGACGAACTGCTGACAGACATTTGACATGTACAGACAATTGAAGACATGAGCAGTTTGACTTGATAATGACATAATGACATATTGTTACTATAGTTTGGCTTGGTAATTACTCTAGTTAAGCTTTAACTTTAGCTTTAGTTTTATTATAGAAGTTAAGTTCAAGTAAGTTAATAAAACATGCTTTTTGGTGTACTCTTAGAAATAGTAATTATTCTACTTTAGCTTTAGTTTGATTTAAGAAGTTCAGTTCATTTAAGTTAATAAATCTTGCATGCAACTTTAGTTAGGTTTAAATACTCANAGGGTTGAATTTGATCTTTCATTAACCAATAAAGATTGAAAAGTCTTAGCTCATTCTACATAATTTTTGTGTGTATTTATGTATTCATCCTTAACATTAAGATCAGATCACTGGAAGAAAATCGAGTGAAGCAAAGGAAAAAGATCCTTCAAATAAAGAAGAAAAGTCGTAGCTTCAAAAGAATTTGCAAGAAGAAAAATTGTTGCATATCCAAATTTGTGGGTTTTAAAAAAAAATCATGGTTTTGAAGTTTTTTCCATCAAAGGACTTTAAAGGGTTTGAAAAAAAGGGTGGGAAAGGACTTTATATTATTTAAAAGTTTTTTTATAAAAACACTTTTTATATATAAAAAAGTTTATGACTATTTCATCAGCATAAGTAGAATATGTAGTAACAACATCAGCGACATGTCAAGTAGTATGGTTACGTGGAGTTTTAGAAGGTTTTCAACAAAAACAAGAAGGACCAACAACAATCTATTGTGACAACAATACGACGATTTCCTTGTCCAAGAACCATGGATTTCTCCATAAAAGCAAGCACATTGATACCGGATATCACTTCATAAGAGAACTTGTGAACAATGGTGAAGTTCATGTTGAACATTGTAATTGGATTGATCAATTGGCTGACATATTCACAAAGCCATTAACAAAAGAATTTTTTGAAACTCATAAAGATAATTTAGGCATTATAAAAGTTGCAGCAGTCAGCAGTCATAATTAAGGGGGATTGTTAGAAATAGTAATTACTCCCGTTAAGCTTTAGATTTATCTTAAGTAATATTTTAGAAGTTCAGTTTAGTTGAGTTAATAAAGCATGCATGCAACTTTAGTTAGGTTTGAGTTTAGATTTTAAATACTCATTTGAGTTTCATTGTAAGGGATTAGTTTGATCTTACGTTAATCAATAAAGACTGAAGAGCCAAATTATTTTTAATGTTATAATTAATCAACAAACAATAAAATTGTAAGATTACAAATCATGCACTCATTTTGCAATGCTAAACTGCGTTCGCATTTTGGTTTGGTGGGATTAATATTTGAATTTAAACAAAACATGTGCGTGTTTCTTAGAACTATTCCCAAACCTCTGCATGTGTTGGCATGACATTCTTATGCCTATGTGTTTGCTTTGGACTTTGCTTCAGATTTACCATGCATGTGCCTTGGAGTATGGTAAACCATGGCTAATTGAACATTACATCCATTTTTTTTAATATGCCTATGTTTAGCCGTTGGTTACAATATGCTACACACCATCATTTTTTTATAAATTTTAGATATATATATAATTTTTTCTTCTTATTCCAAATATGTAATTTTTAAATAGAATATTTTTTTTTTCAATTTTTTTCTTATTTTTCTTGTGTCAGGACTCCTTAACTCAAAAAGCATATTGGTAGTGGATCACCCATAACTCTTTTGTTTCTCAACCATTTTGAAAAGAAAATGTATGGTGCAGTAAAGAAAACCGACCTCTAAATGTTATAAAAATATGTTTCAAATTACTTGCATTTAGACCTTCAAAGGTTGCACCCACACTTGGAGTACTTTTTTCGAGGTTTGGTCACTTAGATAATTAAAAACAATTTTATTTTGGAAAAATAGTGATGCAATAGTAATAGTTGTTATTTATATGTATACGAGTTTTCATAAGTTGATTCCATCATTTAGGCACTCAAATGATGCACCCACAAAAACATATACTATGTAATTTGTCCCAAAAATAAAAAGCGTTTGGTAAAAAACATCAAACTTTATATGGTTAAGAACATTTTCAATAGAAAAAAATTATATATTCATAAATGACATTCAATTTCCTAGATTTCATCTTTTTTACTCATTGCAAGATTCATTGTGTGTGTCTCAAAATATCCATGTAAGTTGAGGGATGCTTGTTTTTTTAGTTTTCTATTGCATCTAACCTCTCGAAAGAGACCCTCTTCAGCTTGCACATACTCTGGGTTTATTTTTATGTTTTTTGAATATATAAATTGAATGAAAATAGAAAGAGGGGAGAAGAAATACATATTATTGAGGATAAATTCATTGAGGATGCCTCTACAAGTCAAAACAAAAAATGAACAAGGTGTGAAGAATGGGGCTCAGAGGCCAATTTGGGCGAGTATACTAGGTCTTAATAAATGTGTGTGCATGTTTTTTCTAAAAAATGTGCAATGTTTTGTCTCCTATCCTTTGTGGCATTTGATTTGTTAGCCTCGGGTCCATCCATTCATAGAGTTAAAAAATGCACACATTTTTATTTTCTACAACGAATGCATGTTTTGCAAAACATCATCTTTATATGTTTATAGTGAAAGTGGATAACTGAAGTATTTTGTGGATTTTTTTTTCTCTAGTGCACTTCTGATATCTAACTGCACCAATGCAATTTATAATTTACAAATGCACCAGATAGTCTGAAAGTCCCACTAATTAAATTATGATTTTAAATTTAAAAAAAAAAACGAAAATAAAATCATTACTGCTCCTAACACAAACATAAGCACTAGTTTGTTTCAAGGAGGAGGAGGTGGGCATCAAATGTTTTGTCTACGGTGTATTTCATAAAGATAACTGGACTGACTTGTTTTATATTTTTAAGAACACACCAGATATTTGAAGATCCAGCAGTTTAACTAGCTAAAATAGAAGAGTTGTCAAGGAACAATGGGGAGTTTCGATGGTGAGCTCCATGGTTATAGGAGTAGCCGGAGAGGTGAGGACTTGGTGCTGTGTCAGTGCACTGTCGCAGGTTCTCCATGGCGGTCTCTGCCACTAAACCAGACTTTCTGGGTACTTTTCCTATGACGGTTGTTTTCTTACCTTTCGAGCTCTTTGGTTCGTTACTCTCCTTGTACTGTGGGTTGGCTGGTCATTTCTTCTCCTTCTCCTATGGGTTTACAATTTTTTGGGTTTTAGGGTTTGCATCATTTCCTTGTCTTGTGGGTTGGCGCTTGTTTGTGTTATCTACTCTCTTGGGCTGGTTTCTAGTCGAGGTTTTGTTTTTGTAGGGTGGGTATTTCCCACATTGGCGGCACTCTTGGAGTCCCTCCCCTTCACTGGGGGACTACTACCAACCAAGGAAAAAAAGTGGGAAGGAATGATTTATCTGCTACCTCTGTGGTTTTGGGCTGTGTCGAGTTCACCACCCCTGCATGGGCTTCTCGTTGTTTGTTCTTGGTTTTTTTGCTGTCCCTGTCCACATGTTTTTGGTTGACTTTTGAGGGTTTCTCAGCGTTCTCCGAGGAATTTGGGTTCTTTATTGGATTTTGTGGTTCTCCTCCCACACTGACCTTTTCTTGAGGTTTCTCCACTGGGATTTATGTCCGACCGACGGCATCTGGGGTTTTTTTCTTTAATATTTTTTTTCTTTGTCATTAGGGTTTATCCCGACACTTGTACCGGGGATTGACTTCGGTATTTCCCCATTCTGGGTTTGGTATTTTCTCCTTTGATGGTTTGGGTCGGGTGGTTTGGAACTCTTTGCTCCCTTGGCTGGTTTCTGGTGACCATTGTCGAGCGTGTGTGATTAGTGGCATTGGTTGTCAGTCACGATCGATTTGGGTTGACTTCGAGGGTTTCTATCATGGCTGACTTAACAATACCCACGTGCTTCTGTTGCAAGCGTCATGCCAAATGAATTAAGTCTCAGGAGGGGCGCTTTCATTTTGTGCTCGGTCATGATATTTTTATAGATAGGGTTTCATTGTTGTGCTCTCAGGCTTTAGTTGGGCGTTTAGAGTATTGCAGGATGGGGAAGGCGGCCTGGGTCGACTGGGCCACTGACCACTGGAAGCCCCTATTTGACTACATTCCCACCATTAGTCTATTATCGAATGGGTGGATTGTGTTCGTATTCTTGGAGGAGGCACACTGCACTCATATTCTTGAGGGCATATGGCGCATTGGTGCGGGTTCCTTGGTGTTCGAACGCTAGCACTCCCATTTCGATCCTCTCCAGGAAAGAATTTCTAAGTGACACCTCTGGGTGTTGCTCCCTCATCTGCCTTTCCCTCTCTGAAACAAGCACGTCTTAGAAGGGATTTCCAACACTATTGGCAGGTATGTGGTGGTGGACGATGACTTCCATCTCGCTTATGATAAAAGGATCGCTCGGGTCTTGGTCGAGCTGGACATCTCGCTCAGGTTACCTGCTGAGGTCAAGATTTTATACAATGAGCGTCTATTGATCCATAAACTAGATTACCTACATGTTCCGTTCCGTTGCAGGGTCTGCCATGATACCGGACACCTTTATAGATCCTGTCCTTTGTTGCAGTCTGTGAGTTCTTACTCGAGTATGGATGGCTCGCTGACTATCTCTGAACGAGCTTCCCCTGAAACATAAGAACACACCACTGCAGGTATTTTTTTCCCATTCACTATCCCTCTTTGATGATGTCTCGGACTCCTTTCTTGATGCCATCGATGATTTAGTCTAGTCTCGTACTAAAGTCCCTCCTTCTAACGCTACCCTGGCTCCTTCTCCCCTCCTGATCTCTCTGCCTGAACCCCCTTTACCTATTCTTGATTGTGATCAAGCTCCCTCACCTGACCCTATGCCGACTGTCATATCAAACCCCAACTCCTCACAGTCTTTACCACCATTACCGAATCTTGTGGAATTACCACTCCTTACTAACCAGACTCCTTCTCTTGCTCCTTCGCCTCCTATCCTCACTGCCCCCTCTCCGTCATAGACATTACCGTCTTTAATGTCTCTTGTGGATTTTCCACCTCTCACAAACCCCAACACTCCTCTGGTTATGCCTTCTTCACCTTGTAGCCCTGCTACTTCCCCCTCCTTTTCGGACCCCTCCCTCCAGAAATTGTCGTCCATTTTCTCTACCACTACTCCTACTTCCCCCTCCACTCTGCATCTAAACTCTATCAGATTTGCGAATGTGACTGTATGGAAGAAGAAAAAGGACAAGTTGAAGGGGGACCTCTCCACTGCTTCTCCTCCCTATATACCCCTATATGTTCGCATCAAAGATGTTTCCCGCGGTTTACCCTATTGGGGACTTAGAGCATTGTCTCCCTAGCAAGATGTTCCTTAATGAAGATATTGTCCCTAAATGGCAGGGGTCTAGGAGGTAAGACCAAACATATTTTCCTCCGCAATATCTTCCACTCTCTGGGTCCGGATATGATACTCCTTCAGGAGACCATGTGCAGTACCTATCCAGCATTACTTGCTTTTTCTAAACTCTTACCTTCTTGGGAATTTTGCTCCACAAGTGCTTCTGGCCTCTCGGGAGGGCTCCTCATAGCCTGGAATCCTCAGCAAGTCAAATGTCGGGCCTTTGAGACATGTATTGGCATCCTGGTCAAAGATTCTTTCCAGGGTCTGCCTATACCCTTTGCCATCCTTAATGTATATGGTCCCTATAGGATTCGGGAATTGTTCTCGGAAAAGGCCCACAGAGGAGGTATTCTCAGCACTCTGAATCTTGTCCTGGGTGGTGATCTTAATATGATTTTGAAATCCTCTGAGTTTTGGGGAAAGAAGGCCTCTCCTGATCCCCTTTCCACTCACTTCCAGTCCCTATTTGACTCTGTGGGACTGGTGGATATCGCACCTTCTGAGGCTAGGCCGACATGGAGAAATGGACGTTCTGGTACTAAGGGCATAAGTAAGAGATTAGATAGATTTTTAATTTCTTCATCCTTGATCCCGTCCCTAGGGGTCCATAGGGAGTGGACTCATTGTGTTGATATATCTTATCACCTTCCTATTTTCCTTGAGTGTAATAAATAGAGGGGGTCTTGCAATTACCCATTCAAGTTCAACCGATCATGGCTCAATGATCCTAAATTTAATTTGTGGCTATCGCTAAAGTGGTATGTACTTAACCCTAGGGATTCTACTCTTGACCTTGATTCCTTATATCATAAGTTACGTTCTCTCAAGAAGGAGGTTAAGGTTTGGATCAAGGACAAAAATTCTCAGTTGGAATCTGAGTCGACCCGTCTTGACTGTGCTATTTTTTCACTTCTCTTGGGATCCTCTACTTGTATCCTTTCCCATGAGGACGAGGAATCCTTAGCTCTTCTTATATCAGAAAAGAAGAAGATTCTGGAGCACTATCTACTGACTTGGAAACTTAAAAGCAGAACCAAATGGGCACATTTGGGTGATTCAAACACCAAATATTTCCACATGTTGGCTTCAGGGAGGAGGAACCAGAACTCGATATGGTCTCTGTGTGATGAGAATGGTGTTGTCTTTGAAGATGAGTCTGCCCTTAAGGAGTTGGGATAGAAAAATTTTGCCCATATTTTTTATGTTGATGAAAAAACCTGCTTACTGGAACAACTCAAGGTAGTGATGCTTTACCCTAACATGATCTCCAATGAAGGTGCCCACTGTCTCTCTTGCCCTATTTCTTTGAAAGAATTGAGTCAGCTCTGAAATCATTCAAAAAAGACAAGAGCCCTGGCCCGGATGGCTGGCCTGTTGAGTTCTACCTGCACTTTTTTGATCTTATGGGACATGATTTATTAACTACAGTAGATTAAGCTAGGATTATGGGCTTTATTCCTCCCTCCCTGAATTCTACCTTCCTTGCGTTGATCCCCCAAAAAGACAATCCTTCTTCTTTTGTTGACTTCAGGCCCATTTCCTTATGTAATCTGCTGTATAAATTGATCTCCAAAGTCATTGCTGTCTGGCTCAAGCCTTCTTTGGATTCCTATATCTCTCAAGAACAATATGGTTTCTTAAGAACCGACAGATTGTTGAGCCTATTGGTATAGTACAAGAGACTCTCCATTCTGTAAAGACTAAGAATATATGTCCATTCATTCTCAAGTTGGATTTGATTAAGTCATTTGATCGTGTGAATTGGTCTTTTATCCGTCTCATTTTGATACAGATTGGGGTTCCACTCCTGGTTGTTAATTGGATCATGGGATGCCTCACCTCTACAAATTTTGTCGTCCTTGTCAATGGCACCCATTCAAAGTTTTTCTCTGCTTCTCGGGGCATCAGACAGGGCTGCCCTCTGTCCCCATTGCTCTTTATCCTTGTTATTGAAGGGCTCAGCCTCTTAATATCGGATGAAAGGGACCATGGCCTCATCCGAGGTATTAAGATCACTTCCTCACTCACTCTTACCCACCTCCTTTTTGTAGACGATGTAATCTTAATGGGTATAGGTACTTTATAGGAATGGATTACCTTTGATGTTATACTATGTACCTTCTGCAAGGCCTCTGGGATGTGTATAATTCTGGATAATTCATCCTTTCTGTACAATAATATTGAAGATGATACGTTCCAGGACATTGCTAGGGTCCTTCCATATCAGATGGAGCCTATTGTATCGGGGTTTAAATATCTTGGTTATTTCTTGAAACCATTGGGATATAGGGTAAGTGATTGGAATTGGTTGGTTCATAAATTTGAGAAAAGGATTTGTCACTGGACCCATAAGTTACTCTCTTTGGGAGGCCGTCTGATATTAGTTCAAGCTGTGCTCTCCAATATTCCAGTGTATTGGTTGGGATTAGCACCCATCCCAAGGTCCATACTACATAAGCTAAGAAGCATTATGTTTGCTTTTTATGGGGCTCAACTGGCAATAACTGTAAGTATCATATGATTAATTGGTAGAGTCTCTTGTGGCCGAAAGAGAACGAGGGCTGGGGTATTAAAAATCTGCACTGGTTTAGCACTGCCCTGCGTCTTAAGAACCTATGGATGGTACTAATGAACAATGGTCTTTGGAATCAGGTTCTTACCAACAAATATTTAAAAGATCTCTTGGTGGTAGCTTGGCTTAGAAGGAAAAATTTCGGCTCACGAGGGGTCTCTATCATCTGGAAGGGATTTCTTCAAACTCTTCCTTGGCTAGGTTGCAATCTTGCATGGCAGGTGGGGAATGGTACAGATGTACTTATCGGTATTGATCCTATCATTGGTGTCCCCTCTTCCAGCTTGCTCTTGGATGGGTTAAGAACCTTCCTTGAGGATTTGAATATTACTACCCTTTCACAGGCACGTAATACTTTACCTGACTCTCAACAATATTGGTACTCGACTGAGGAATTATGTATTGATGGTGCTTGGAAAGATGCTTGGGATACATTTACGTGGGGTCTAGAACTCTGTGGCATTCATCTCTCTTCTCAATCCGATACTCTTTTATGGGCTTTTAACAAACATGATGGTTCCATCTCGGCCAAATTAGTTTATGAATGCATTGTGAATTCGTTGCTCCCTCCTTCTGGTAGCAGGCTACATACATTCTTATGGTCTGGCACGCTGCCGAAGAGAATTGGATGCTTTATCTAGCTTGTCTTGAGAAACAAAATACTTACCTGGGATAACCTCCAGAAACGTGGTTGGTATGGACCGGGTATTTGTGCTCTCTGCTATAATGATGAAGAGTCAGTTCTGCATATTTTCTCCCACTGCACTTTCTGGAAGAATGCCTTGTCCCACATATGTGATCAGTTCCATATTTCACCTCCTCCACAAGTTGCTACTGTCGGCATGTTCATTGAACAATGGATTACTAGATTCACGAGGTACTCTGCTCACCGTTCTATCCCCTTCCACACGATGTGGGCCATTTGGAAAGCTCGAAACTTATTTATATTTGAGGGGAAGAAAATGTCTGTCCTGAACATTTTGCACCAGATCAAATATTCCATGCAACTGTACAGTCCTTTGGCTGTCCAAAGAAAAAAGATCAGAGAGATTAGGCCTTCTCTATGCATGGTCTTTCCCTGTGGATTTTTTTATGGGGCTTCTGCAAATAATATGGGTGGTGTTGGATACAGCCTATACCCGAATGAGTCACACTTCTATGATTTTGCACTGGGGGTGGGAGATAGCACCAACACCACAGCTGAACTACTCGGCTTATGGACTCTTCTACATACATCCCATATGATGGGGATTCCCTTATTCCACATTTTTGGTGACTCTTTAGTCATCATCAAATGGGAAAAGGGATCCACTACTCTCTCCCCACTTGAACTTTTCCACTGGTGCGGGAAAACTAGAAAGCTAATTTCTTGCTTTCTTGATTTGTCATTCAGTCATATCTACCGTGAACACAATCAGATTGCAGACCGCCTCTCTAAAACTGCTCTCTCCTTGGCTCCGGGTTCTGGCTACTTCTCTTAATTTACTAAGGACCACTTGGTCACTCATGGGACTTTTTAGCTATTTTGATGCTTGTTTGGGGAGCTTACTCCCTTCATTTTTTATTATTAGAGGCCCTTGGAACGGGCTCTTTTAGTTTGTTGCTTTGATCTCTTTGGCCCACGGTAGATATGGTTTACCTGACATATCTGCTATATGATGAGTCAGTTTACTGATGGGAACTATTTCTCTGTTTATCAGCTATAGCCCCCTCGGCTGCTACTGATAGTGAGGTGAATTTTCATGTATAAGTTGTATACTTCTCCTGGATGTAACCCATTCTTGGGTAGGCACTATAGATGCCCTTTGATTCTTAATAGAATATCAAGGATAGGCTTTTTTCTTCCTGAAAAAAAAAGAACACACCAGATATTTCAAATGTCTCGCTGGTTGAAATTTTTATTTTAAAATAAAAATCTTTAAAAAATTTAAAATATGATTTATGTATTATTTGGTGGACGTTGTAACTATAGACATTGGTGTGGTTATATTTCAACATACACACTTATTCAAGCTTTTACCAAAAGGCACCATAAATTATTGAAATATTATCAAATACTTTTTGTGGTGATTTTAATTGAAACATATTATTGAAATAATATCAAATACTGTTTTGTGGTGATTTTAATTGAAACATACACATTGATACATCATGAAAATTACTGACACACTGAGTTAGGGTAGAATAAAAAAAATAACTCAACCATAAAATCATTTTTATACATTGTTACAATGCTTATATGGAGTCGTGCAAGCATCGATGCTAATGTATCCATACTTGTTGATTTTCATGCTCATACACTCTACTTGTTGATTTCCATGCATGCGAGGTTGATTGGTGTTTGTTTTGGATATTTCGAACAATGACAACTTGTTTGGTAAGTAATGAAAGAAGGTGACTATGCCAAAAAACATTCTTAAATTATTGATGTTTTCCTTCTAATAGAGAGATGTCTCATGATCCAAAGATCACCTTAATTAGATTATGTATGAGAGATATGTCTCTCTTGTAATTTGAGTTAAGCTTTAACCAACATGTGTATGTCAAATCTCATTATTCAAAACCTAGAGCTAGTTATATGTTCGTTTTTTTAGAAAATTCTAGAGGGTCCAAAACCTTAATCTTAATTGGGAGTTTTGACATGAAAAACCATGACCCTAATCCTATATACATACTAAGATATGTCAAATACGGAGCCACAAGAAAAAGAAGGATTTATAATCATATTGTATTCATTTATCATTCCATAAATGAGAACAAAGAGTGGGATATTATTAATAGAATAGGGAAATTATAAGACCCTATAGAATTCATTAAGTTACAATGTCTAATGTAAATCCATAATGAATCCATCTTTGAATGTATTTGCATTTTATATATGAGAAGTAAAGATGAAATCATAGCTCCTGTATTCTAGCAAGGCTTTCTAATATTGGATTTTAAAGGTACATCTTGTATTTATTGTGTGGATTGTGTGATCATTTTATTGTTTTAGATTTTTTTAATTGTTAGTCAATTTTAGTACTTTAGGTGTTATGATTATAATATTACATTTTAATAATAAGTAAACATTGACATAATCACAAGTCACAGAGTATTCACAGTCATAGGGCAGGGAGTACGATATTGGGGGGCAGGGAGTGGGGGTGTTATAGGAATTGGGGTATAGATAGTAAAAATAGGGAAATTATATTGTAACAATAGGGTTTTTTAGTTAGAATATGTATTGGGAGGGAGGCTCAACAAAAGGATTTTGGTAGTATTTACCAATATCTAGTGAAATTAGAGGTATTTTTTCATATCCCATGAACCAAGATGTTATGGCATATAATTTCATTGAATGAAGACCCATATTCATAATAGGAAAAACCGAAGAAGTTAACCTATAGTAACCTATTTGAAAATGTTTATAGATGAAACATTCTAATTAATATAATGTTATTTTACTATTTTATTTTATATAATGAAAGTGGTATTTTTATAATCTGAAATTAGTAAATTTAATCATTACACAATAAAGTATAGTCTCATGTGCATATAGTATATTTTGATTTATTGCTACAAATTATCCATGGAATATTTGTGGGGGGCTTGAAATCAGGCTATATGAGACACCAATAACATTAGAAATAACAACTTTGGTAATAACTAAGAAATTGAAATGCTGTGGAGTGTCACTTTCTACATTTTTAAAGATTAGCCTTTTTTTTTTTTAATGAAAGGAAGATTTATGTATAAGTAACACAAGGTTATTTCTTGTTTGTATTTGTTACCATATAAATATTTCTAAGTAACATTTTTCTTGCCATGTGATAAACTAAAGTTGGTCTTAGTGGTGGTCTTGTGGTCATCATCATCACACACAATTATAGTCTCTTCTTACAAAACACTTTGAAGATTTGGTGCTTTGTTTTGTTATTGTATACTATATGTAAATTGAGGTTTTTTAATTTTATATCAAGAAGCTCTATCTACTTACTTATCAATCAAAATTTTGATATATATAGATAAAAGATTGTATTTTAATAAAAAAAATGGGTTTTATGTTTAAAATATAAATAGATTTTGAAATATAAATAAAATGATGTTAATATATAAGTAAAAATGGTTTTGAATAAAAAATTGTTTTTACAAGGATAGGTGTTTTTATTTGAGATAACTCTACCTTCGAAATTGATTTTATGATAGTAGTTATATATATAATTGATGCATGGATAGGTGGTATTTCCAAATTGATTTTATGGCATATATACTAGCACATCTACATAGTTTGTGGCTGGATCACCTCGATAGGGATCAAATGGTTGAGAAATAATTATATAATGGAAGACAATTTAGAAATATTTCAATAAACTTCGTGTGTTTTGTTTATAAACATATAGATTTACATGAACCAAAAAAATGTTTTAAATTGGGTTAAGCATATCTTCATAGTGTCTTGCAGTGGTCTGGGCCTGAGAACATCAATAGAAAAACTTCTCGAGGCATTGTCTACCCCGTTTCCCATTAGTTCTCGGATACAAGGTTGATCAATGAACCTTGAATAACACAGTTTTGTCAAAAAACTGAATTGAAGGTATAATAAAGTTGTAAATTGACCTTGGAACCTTCAGAAACCATATAGAGTATAACCACGATAGGTAAAAGCACAAGAAATGTGCTCTCCTACTGCCACGTTCCCTTTAGGGTTTTACTACCTTTGCTTTGCAAGAAGAAAATTATGAATATTGTAAACAATATTTCACTCTGCTGACAAATTACAATATTCTAAGCCCATTTATATAAATGAATATGGCATGCATGAGACAAACATCTGCATATGGGCACTGAAAATAAACTTCCAATCGCATTATTATCTAATATCAAATTGAAGTCATAACTTTAATAAAGGAAACTGCCTTCTACATGTTATAAAAAACATGTTTCGAAATATTTGCATTTAGATTTTAAAAGTTGCACCCACATTTGGAGTACTTTTTTCGAGATTCTGTCACTTAAATAATTAAAACAATTATATTTTTATTTTTATTTTGGAAAAATAGCGATGCACTAGTAATAGTTGTTATTTATATGTATACGAGTTTTCATAAGTTGATTCCATCATTTAGGCACTCAAATGATGCACCCACAAAAACATATACCTTGTAATTTGTCCCAAAAATAATAAGTGTTTGGTTAAAAAGATCAAACTTTATATAGTTAAGAACATTTTCAATAGAAAAAATTATATATTCAGAAAAGTCATTCAATTTCCTACATTTCTTCTCTTTTACTCATCGCAAGATTCATTGTTTATGTGTCTCAAAATATCCATGTAAGTTGAGGGATGCTTGTTTTTTCAGTTTTCTATTGCATCTAACATGTCAAAAGAGACCCTCATCAGCTTGCACACACTCTAGGTTTATTTTTATGTTAGAAAGAGGGGAGAATAAATACACATTATTGAGGATAAATTCATTGAGGATGCCTCTACAAGTCATAACGAAAATGAATAAGGTGTGAAGAATGGGGCTCACTGGCCAATTTGGGCGAATATACCAGGTCTTAAGAAATGTGTGTGCATGTTTTTTCTAAAAAATGCGCAATGTTTTGCCTCCTATTCTTTATGGCATTCGATTTGTTAGCCTTGGGCCCATCCATTCGTAGAGTTAAAAAATGCACACACCTTTTTATTTTCTACAATGAATGCATGTTTTGCAAAACATCAATTGCATATAAAAGGTCCCTCAAGTTTATGTGAAGACTTAAAAGACAAACGATTTACAAACCTTAAATTTAAATGTTCCCTTATAATTGAATAATATTTCAGTGTGTTTAAAACCTTAATAACTTGTTTAATAAAAATAACAAAATATATTACACTAAAAGGAAAACACCTTCTAACTGAAGTTTTAGTGGAACCTCGATAAAAAAATCATCTTTATATGTTTATAGCAGAAAGCACATGAACAAAGTTTTTTTTGGAGGGGTATTTTTGTGTCTAATACACTTCTGATATTTAACGAAACCAATGCTATTTATAATTTACAAATACACCATATAGTCTGAAATTCCCTGTCATTAAATTTTGATTTTAAATTTAAAAAAGAAAAACTAAAATAAAATCATTACTGCTCCTAACACAAACATAAGCACTTGTTTGTTTCAAGGAGGTGGAGGTGGGCAATGGAATGTTTTGTCTTGTTTTATATTTTAAGAACACACCAGATATTTCAAATGTCTCGCATGTTGAAATTTTGATTTTAGAATTAAAATCTTTAAAAAAGTTAAAATATTACTTATGTATTATTTGGTGTACGTTGTAACGTTGACTAATTTGTCTTTACCAAAAGGCACCATAAATTATTGAAATATTATCAAATACTTTTTGTGGTGATTTTAATTGAAACATACACATTGGTACATTGTGAAAATTACAGACACACTGAGTTAGGGTAGAATAAAAAAAATAACCTGGTCATGAAATCATTTAATATCAAATACTTTTTGTGGTGATTTTAATTGAAACATACACATTGGTACATCGTGAAAATTATAGACACACTGAGTTAGGGTAGAATAATAATAATAAAAACCCGGTCATAAAATCTTTTTTTTTACATTGTTACAATGCTTATGTGGAGTCATATGTGGAGTCGTGCAAGCATCGATGCTCATACACTGTAATTGTTGATTTCTATACATGCGAGGTTGATTGGTGTTTGTTTTGGATATTCCCGAACAGGGACCACTTGTTTTGTAAGTAGCGAAAGAAGGTGACTTTGCAAAAAACATCTTAAATTATTGATGTTTGCCTTCTCATAGAGAGATGTCCAATTATTCAAAGATCACCTTAATTAGATTATGTGAGAGAGATATGTCTCTTTTGTAATTTGATGTACCCTTTGACCAACATGTGTAGGTCAAATTTCATTATTCAAAACCTGGAGCTAGTCACATGTTTGGTTTTTAGAAGATTTTAGAGGGTCCAAAACCTTAACCCTAATTGAAAGTTTTGACATGAAAAACCATGACCCCAATCCTAAATAAATACTTGGATATGTCAAATACTGAGCCACAAGAAAAGGAAGGATTTATAACCATATTGTATTAATTTATCATTCTATAAATGAGAAGAACAAAGAGTGGGATATTATTAATAGAATAGGGAAAGTATAAGACCCTATAGAATTCATTAAGTTACAATATCTATCCATAATGAATCCATCTTTGAATGTATTTGCATTTTATATATGAGAAGTAAAAAGCAAAGCATAGTTCCTGCATTCTAGCAAGGTTTTCCAATATTGGATTTCAAAGGTATATCTTGTATTTATTGTGTGATTATTTTATTGTTCTAGATTTTTGTAATTGTTTGTTAATTTTAGTATTTTAAGTATTATGATTATAATATATTACATTTTAATAATAAATAAACATTGCATAATAAAGTATAATCAAATCATATTGAAATATTATAGCCTCACGGTATTTACTTTGTTGATCAATATCTTATCACACTTCAGGGAGTAGGATATTGGGGGGTGTTATAGGATTTGGGGTATAGATAGTAAAAATAGGGAAATTATATTGTAAAAATAGGGTTTTTTAGTTGGAATATGTATTTGGAGGGAGCTCAACATAAGGATTATGATAGGTATTTACCAATATCTAGTGAAATTAGAGGTATTCTTTAATATCCCAGGAACCAAAATGCTATGGCATAATTTTATTAAATGAAGACCTCTATTCATAATAGGAAAAAAAACCTATAGTAACCTATTTGAGATTGTCTATACATGAAACATTCTAAATAATATAATGTTATTTTATTATTTTATGTTATATAATGAAAGTGATATTTTTATAATCTTATAATTTCATAGTAAATTTAATAATTACAAAATAAAGTCTAGTCTCATGCATATAGTATATTTTGATTTATTGAGACAAAATATCCATGGAATATGTGTGGGGGTTGAAATAGGGCTATATGAGACACCCATAACATTGGAAACAACAACTTTGGTAATAACTAAGAGAATAAATCGTGTGGAGTGTCACTTTGTACATTTTTAAAGAATAGTCTTTTTTTGTTTTTTTGTGAAGGGGAGATTGATGTATAAATAGTATAAAGAAGTAATCTTGTTTGTATTTGCTACATTATAAATATTTTTAAGTAATTTTTTTTAGTATGAGATAGATTAAAGTTGGTCTTAGTGGTTGTCTATTATCGTCCTCCTCATATCACAAACAATTATAGTCTCTTCTTATCAAACACTTTGAAGATTTGGTGCTTTGTTTTGTAATTGTATACTATATGTAAATTGAGATTTTTTTTTTTTAATTTTATATCAAGAAGTTCTATCTACTTATTTATCTAGAAATGGTGCAAAAGAAATATCAACCAAAATTTTGATATATAGATAAAAGATTGTATTTTAATAAAAAAACTGGTTATTATGTTTAAAATAAAAATAGACTTTGAAAGATAAATAAAATGATGTTAATTACGCTGATAGGCGTATATATGTTAGAATTTTGGGGTGGACTACCATCTATGCTTTTTCATCTACCGACGAGAATGAGACAAGTGTACTATCCAGATTGATTCTATATAGTCGCCCAATATTAAACGAGAATGAGACAAGTGTACTGTCCAGATTGATTATATGAGTGTCGTCCAAAATTAATAATTAATAATTTCAAAAAAATAAAAAATAATTTAATTAACATGTGATAAGTAGAGTTAGTGATAGTTGTACAAATTAAAATTAATCTTCAACTATTTGATTATTAGATACAACTACTAGCTTAACTCCATCGATTATTTGATACAACTATTAGCTTAACATAAATGTGTCTAGAACTATTACCTTAACTTCAACTCTAATCAAAGTTATATTGGATAACTATTAGCTTAACAATTATATGCAACTATTATGTTAACTCCATTGATTCTACAACTATTAGCTTAACTACAACTCTAATTACTTATGGCTTAGTCCAAGTGCATTTGGAATCTAGGAGACTAACTAATGTGCAGTCATGCAAGAGTCGAACTCCAAATAAAATAGTTCAAACTATTAATAAATTCCTCTGAACGCATATGATAACTGCACTTAGTGGCATGGCATTGTGCAACTCATGTGACAACTGAACTCCTTCTACCAATTGGGACTCCATTTAATGTGCATAAGGCTTAGTCAAACTCCATTTGGAAGCTAGAAGTCACGATAACTCATAGCTCTTTTATTAACTACAATAGATTTATATTAGCTTAACTATTAGATACAACTATTAGCTTAACTCCAATGATTTTACAACTATTAGCTTAACTTCAACTCTAATTACTTATGGCTTAGTCCAACTGCATTTGGCATCTAGGAGTCTAGCTAATGTGTAGTCATGTAAGAGTCGAACTCCTAATAAAATAGTTCGAACTCCTAATAAATTCCTCTGAACTCATGTGATAACTACACTTAGTAGCATGGTATTATGCAACTCATGTGACACTCGAACTCCACCTACCAACTGGGAGTTTAGTTAATGTGCATAAGGCTTAGTCACGATAACTCAAAGCTCTTTTATTAACCACAATATATTTATATTAACTTTTAAATTAATTATTAATCATTCAAGCTCCTTATAAACAATTATAAACTAGCACCTCGAAGTTGAGTTAATTAGTCAAACTGCATTTTACAGTTGGGAGTTGAAGTAAAGTGCAGTTCATGTGATAGTATAATTCCTAATAAAATCCTCTGAACTCCTAATAAATTCCTCTTAACTCATGTGATAATTGCACTTAGTGGCATGGTAATGTGCAATTGATGTGACACTCGAACTCCACCTACCAATTGGGAGTCCAGTTAATGTGCATAAGGCTTAGTCCAACTCCATTTGGAAGTTAGAAGTCAAGATAACTAGAAGCTCTTTTATTAACTACAATAGATTTATATTAACTTTTAAATTAACTATTAAATACAACTATTAGCTTAACTCCAACATGATGATACAACTATGAGCTT